>BTPG01000004.1:46226822-46359322 GCA_036245525.1 Semisulcospira habei | reverse complement strand
AGTACTACACTGGCTTAAGCTCAGTGCTGTCCCGCGATCGACGTAGTGCCTCGGTAGCATTCGATTCTAAACGATATACAAGAATGGGATCACGGTTGATGTGAGCACTGAGAGACGATGCATCGCCATAGTCAGCACTAACAGCTGCAAAAAAATGACACACCAGCCCGGCATCCGGCAGCGACCGCCCTACTTTTCGTTTGGCAGTTATACTTGGAGAGAAGAGCGACAAAACACGGTAACTGATCAGCCGAGGGCCACTGACTGAAGACTGAGCTAGCTAAAGTTGGACTGACATCGCCTCCCCATGCGGCATACCGTACACAGCTGCGTCAAAACTGATCCGACTCAGCCTTGTCCCCTGTGTTGATCTTAGTCCGGATCAGCCATACTGATAATCTGTACTCAGTCTATAACTCAACGGACAGAGAAAAAAAGGTCCCTGAAGTTCCGGCAAGTGTGGGTGCGAGTCAGTTATCATCAAGCTGTCGTGAGACTCTGGCACATATCAAACCCGCAGCGACCGTATTTCCTCCCCTCCTTTTTTGCTCCTGCGACTCCCTGCCTGCAAAAGCTTTTTGAGTTTTTCAGTTCACGGATTAGTTATAACCATTTTTACACTTTATTATCACTAGGCTGTTGTTTTTTCTCTCTCTTAATAAAGTTTCATTTCATCTCTCTTTCTCTCTCTAAGAATGTTGTAGTTTAGCAAGGACAAACACGAAAAGAGACCTGTGCGCCTATTGTTTCCCAAGAAATGCGCTAACCCGTACACGCACTAAAAAATTCTAGAGTTCATTTGTTTTTAAATGAAGTTGATGCGAATTTTCAATGATTTCACACAAGTTCACCTTATTTTGCGCACGCAGTCAAGGAGACAAGGGACAAAAAGGAAAGCGAGAAACGGGACGGCTTCGCCTGCCGTCCGCTGTAATATAAACAATTCCGCGATAACGCGGATGCTAAGGAGCTCGTGGGGCCATGTGTTTTTGGAGTTGTAGCGACTACCTCAGTTCAGAGTAACCTCCGAGCGGTTCAAGATAACTGTACTGTGACAGTCGTGTTCACTTGGATCTGTTCAGCGCCAATCATTTTTAGTGACCGTTTGATGAAAGGCCGGAGCCGGTGACTGACGCCGCCGGGCTGAAACTATTGTACTGAGAAGGAGAAGCGCTTACTACATATGTCGGGGGTGGGGGTGGGGGGGGGGGGGTCTTCATGGCTCTAACACTGATGTTTCAGTGTAACACCATCTTTCTCTAGGGTAGCTCCGGCCAGAGCCTCAGTCACCCGGCAACGCGCACAAGGTCGTCGCCTGGGCCGACGTCGGCCGTCCGCGTTGGCCCGCGCACGGCCCGCGCACGGACGTGTGCGGGCCCGGCAACGGCGGCCGACGTCGGCCCGATGACCTTATGCGCGTTGGGTAGTTTTTTTTTTGTTTTTGTTTGTTTTTGTTTTATTTTCGCTCTGGAACTGAGGCTCCGATTCCTTTCCGGCATTTAAAATCTGTGACGCACAAAATATTTTTATCCTTACGCTATCGGAAAGTTCACCATAGATAAAATGATGCACACTCTACTTTAGCGGATCCGTTTCTTGGGGGTGATTCGTTTTCGCTGTTAAACAACAAACAATTCCATTTTGAGCATGTGATGTATTTATCTCCGCTGCTGACTGTCAGTCATGGGTAAAAATAATAGATACCCAATCGCTTATCATATTTTCCTTTTTCATCCCGAAGGCAGCCTTCTCAAGGAGTACAATGCTTTCAAAGATTTATATGCTACAAGAAAGCTACGTCACAGAAACTACTTAGGGATGTACTGACTACAAGAATATGACGTCATTCTGCAGTCTAGCAACGTAAACGTTTTCTTGGTTACCGTCATTGTATGCTAATGGCGTGGAATCTACCCCAAAATCTTGTGGACAAAATGGCACATCGAAGTAGCTGTCAGCGGGTTGTGCACTGACTAGAAGTGAACCTTATAACTTCACTGAGTTTATGGTGGCAGTAATTGAGGAGCGGCGCGACTGACCGTGACTGAGTTAGGTCATTACTGAGCAGCAGGGTTTTTTTAAGTCAGTGGTTCCTTCCTTTTTTTTTTTTTTTTTTTTAAAGTCCCTTCTATTTATAGAAGGGACTTTTTAGGACGGGTCGCTGTGGGGCGAATTTAATAGCATGTCCATGATGTCAAAGGCGGGCAGGCTAAACCTCTAACAATTGAAGTAACAACTTAAAGATAAAAATTACGTCATGTCAAGTTACGCTAACCTCGGTGCTGAACGTACATTTGGCGCGAAGCGCCGTATGCGCGTATGTATGTATGTGCGTATGTATGTGTGTGCGTATGTATGTAAACAAGAGAATCTCCGATATTTCTGTACACACAACCCCATGGCGAAATACTTTCTTAAGTGGGTGTCTAAGAGAGCCTCCGTAATTGAATGTCTCATTGAAGACATAAACAACCGTTTATTGGAGTCGGTTGACCCAGATTAGAGTCCGTAATTTTTGTCATATTTCCTTGAACTTTTGCATATAGCTAGTTTGGAAAAAGTTGGATGAGTTCGTTAGCCAGCTTTGTGTCCCGGCTTTCAACTTTTTTAGTAAAAAATAATTCTTTTCAGAAAAGCCGGAATTAAAACACTAAAAAACCTTTACTTCTAAAGAGAAAGTCAAACAGTGGCCCTTTACTTCTAAAGAGAAAGTCAGACAGTGGCGGTGACTTAAAAGAGGCAACGCCGTCACCACGCAGACACTGACATAATACTCTAAATATGACGTCATTCTCTCTCTCGCGCGCGGCTCTCTCTCTCTCTCTCTCTCTCTCTCGCTCTCTCTCTCTCTCTCTCTCTCTCTCTCTCTCTCTCTCTCTCTCTCTCTCTCTCTCTCTCTCTCTCTCTCTCTCTCTCTCTGTCTCTCTCTCTCCCACGCAAACATGCGCGCATCTGCAGGAGGAATATATCGTCATGCCTCTTGGAGATGTTTGGAGCGCGCAATAACACGCACGGCACACACACACACACACACACACACACACACACACACACACACACACACACACACACACACACACACACACACCGGCACACACACACACACACACACACACACACACACACACACACACACACACACACACACACACATTGACGCGCTTTCAGAAGAGCGTACAGGTGACCCGTGTACTTAGTATCATGTAGCTAGGTAAAGTCAACCTGCTTTCACTCAAACCGTCTATAGGCTGCAAGACTGAAATTGTACCGTGAAGTTCTAGAAATTGTACCGTGAAGTTCTAGTATTGTCACCATTTTCTCAAGCCTATGAAGCGAAAGTGAAACTCATATCACGTAAAATATAAAACTATGATTATGTAAAAACTAAAACTTACGTCATGACAAATGACGTATGTTCTGCGCCCCTTATAGAACTCACTGACGCATTGGCAGATCTGCGAGACTTTTTCAATAGGAGATAATTCAACATCAGAATCAGGTCAAAGACAAAAGGTAGAGACCATTGACAGCGAGGACAGCTCTCATAACGGAAGGGATCGAGTAGTAAGTTGTGGGTTATGGTTCATCTTGTTTTAAATTTTTGTCGTTTTGCGCCGCGCCACACCTTTTTTAACACCATAGCAGGGACTCAAAGCGCTGTATACTTGCATGTGCTTGGCCGGAGTTGGGCCTTCACTGGCAAGCTATCCGAGGCACCGCGTTGCGCCACTAGCCGCACGAATCTCAGCAGCAGCAGCAGCCTCGTTGTGAATCGGCTTCCCAGCTGACGCGGCGAGTGCGCATGGCACGGCATGATGGCGGACGACGACATGTCGCCTTCACCGCCTGCTCCTACAGATCCACGTCTTCCCCTTAGTGCCCTGCAAGTCTTTAAACTACAAAGAAGCTGGAAAGGGATCAAAAGGTGCCTAGACGACACGGGAGTTGAAATGTTTATCAGGTAAGTGCGATGATTCACGAGGCCAGACGGCCGATGCTTCGGTAGCGACGCAGCAGACGATAGATCTGGCTGTATTGATATTTTTCGCTTCACGGCGTAGACTCACTCTACTCTATCCCACGCACGGTGCCTCACTAGCGCGCTCTCCCGTTCAATGCGGCTTATGGCAGTGTGTATGCCCTCTTGCCATCAAGAAATCGCTCCCACAGCCATAGCGCATTTCACTTTCTCTCATTCTGTAAGCTTACGTCAGTTTCCTGTTGTTATGCCGTGGTCTCTGGAATATCAACAAGCACTGACAGACTCAATACTTTCTCTATTCAACCATACCAAACGCTATTATGTCCGCCGTCGGGGTAGCTCATAAATGAACACGACACCTAAAATGACATTTGTAGTAATTAGTCCCAGCATAAATATGGCCGCATGAGGGTCTATGCCCCTTGTAGACAGAAGGTCTGTGCGAGGATATATCCCCACAAGCTGTGGCGTGGTGTCTGCCAATTTAGCCCCTCAGCTTTTCTCATGAGGTGAGGAGTATTGATGCTGAGCTGTATTTCCCCAGAGGGAGGTGTGATAATCATCTTCCTATCCTCAGCCTGTGGGTGTCAGGATGAAATGGCAGTGATAGTTTTTTCCCCCCACATGTCTGCCACCTTTCAAGTGTGGCATACTTTTCATGTAGTTTATTTGGACACCTTGCATCCAGTAAAGTATTTTTCTATTTGTTTTTAATTCCCTTGTGCATGCAGCCACCAGTAATGTTTGCAGTACTGGCGGGTACATGCATAAGCTGGTTAAATATTTGTCAGGGCCACATTGTTATTTACACTGGGGTTTGTTTTTCAGATTAGTGCATCCTATTCTAGCCTGTATTCTGCTGTAAATAATCACCATCACCAATAATTATAGTCCAAGTAGTGTAATACTATTGTATTACCTAAATGACTGTCTTTCATGAAGGGTGATCTCTTATGTCATGACGGTGGCCACTCAAAACAGGTTCAGCAATATTATTCTGCGGTCAGTCAGTCCCTCACAAACAAACTTTCTTAGCTACTAGTCATCCTCATTAACTACAGCTGGTCGCAACAGGCAGTCCGCAGATGCATTTATCCCATTGATTTCCAGAGCCAAAATGTCAGTTGTTTACTAATTATTGAGCACCTCTTTCATTTCATAGTCAAGTAATGCACATTTTCAGTACCTTCAGCATTGTATCTTCTCATAAAGACGGCTTGTGCAGATTTGGATTCTCCTGTGTCTAAATGAACCATAACTAGACCACGGTGGTAGTGCGTCTTCAAATACACTGCAGTCAATCACTTGTGCATGCAGCCACTGGAACCGTTTAGATGGTACTATTTACACTACAGGTGTTTGCATGCACTAAGGGGTTACATAAAATTTTGTTCTGCTGTGTAATAGCATGCAGAGTGTCAAAATAACCATGCATCTGGTGTAATGATTTTGCCTTGAGCATCATTTCTCAGTTAATTAACATGGGCCGGCTGTTTTTGCCTGAGAATTATAAGAGGTTGTGGGAATGAGATGTACCGGGTATTTGTGTTGAAGCGTGCCTAGCGTGTACTAATAGCAGTAGATGTGTTGTAACAGCTCTTTGGTCTGATGTAAATGGGTGGCTTTGCTGAAAGCCATTTCAGCCGTAATTACAGTGTGGTTCGTTTTTTGCTTTAAGAAATAAGCACTCTCTAACAGCACAGATGACTGTAATAGCCATGAGCAAATAGCTCTACATGAGTGATCTCCTGTTGCATAGCCTCCCATAGCCTTTGAAAGTTTTACATGAGTCATGTCCCCAGCGTCATCTGCTCAATATCATGGCGTTTTTTTTGTTTTTTTTTAAATATTTGTTTTTTCACCTCGGCATAAAGGTTCAGGTTCAACATGATAAAACTGGTCAGGTGATGGGAAACAGAGTACTTTTTTTTTTGTTCATTTTGCCTTGGTTTTACTATACACAGGAATCTTATATTGAAGGCCCACGAATGCCATAACTGTTCAAAGATACACTTCTGTAACATGTGGTTATGAAACACTACACACAGATCTAGTTACAGTTCATTTAGACACAGGACAATCCAGTTCAGCACACATCATCTTTATATCAAGTAACCTGGCATTGACTCCACTCCATTCTAGAAATACAACGCTTTCAGTGTGAGAAACAGCTAAACATAGATTGACAGGCTAATAGAAGCACAGAATAAATAAGTGCGATTATGCGTGTGCTTTTGCTGTGTTTCCAAACTGCTGTTACATTTCATTAGGTGTGTCGACAAGGCTTAACAAACACAAATGGTGCTGAAATGTGTCTTCAGATTTATGCATAATGGTACTTTAACAAATTAGTAAATTCTTTTGTAACAGAGATTTATATTGTTACAGGGCTTTCGTTTTAGTGCGTCTGTGAGTCTCTGACGCACTGAAACTCAAAATCACGTACTGAAAATGTAACTAAGGGGTAGTCAGACGCACAAAAATTCAGTGCATCTGTGTCCGAGACGCATCATCCTTGCGCCACCATGCGTACCCTAACAGAGGTCGGTGACAGTCATTCTACTTTTAGTGATGAGTTGGTGTATTTCCATGGCTAAAACACGGCAGTGTGTATGCCCTGAAGTCATACACACCACCCAGGGCGAAAGAGTCCCATGAGGGTCTCATCGGCCACGTGTCCAGGACCAAGGTGAGCCACAAGTTATGTGGAGTTTCGGTTGTGGTTAACAGCCTGGAGAGGGATGGGCTCCTCCAGGTTAGTTTGCCCAAGACACACCACATGCAATGACAATCCTGCAAGGCACTGTGCAAAGAGGACGAAAGAGAGGAAGACGGAGGAAAAGATGGGAGGACAATATCTCAGAGTGGACAGGACTGAGGCTGGGCGATACCCTAAGAATGGCAGAGAACAGAGAGGAATGGAGGGAGCTGGTTGTCAAGTCATCAGTGGTGCCCCAACGGTCGGCAAGACTACGGGATATAGATAGATAGATAGAAAGCACGACGGCACACGGATGACATGCGCAATATGCATGGAGGCAAACTCAAAAAAGCAAGTCAAGAAATTTTAACAGAAATAAGTTTGTCAGTTTTTTTTTTATCATGGTCGATCCATCTTCCGGTACACAGTTATTTGGCAAAAGCTCTAAAATTGAAGAAATACGTCTTTCGAGTTGAATGGTTTGAAACCAACTTTTAAGTACATCAGTTCACGCGCGCACACACACACACACGCACAAACACACACACACACACACACACAGAAAGTTTAGACAAGTCAGACTTTGGTTATCAATCTGCATTCAGCAGAAAAGGCTATATTTTCTGTTACATACATTATCAAATTGTCTTGGCTTGACTTCGCGAACGAAGATTCTATAGGGCTTGCCCACGTCGTCTGCAGGCATTTTCGTGGCTGCGGAGGCCAATCCGGGACAGGCAGGTTCGACCGCAGTGGCTGCAGGGGAAGGTCTGGTCAGGGTTCTGAGTTACGGCAACTCGGTTTTTTCTCCTGAGCCGTTTGTCCTTAAGGTTAGCTCTGCGAGAGTCCTCAAAGGAGACGGCTGCCTTGTAGATGGTGGAGCGCCAGGTGTCACGGTCCGCAGCAAGCGAAGACCACTGGCGGTGGTCGATTTGGCAAGCACTAAGTGACTTCTTGAGACCGTCTTTGTATCTCTTCTTTGGTGCCCCTCTGTCACGGTGTCCAGTAGCAAGCTCGCCGAACAGAGTGATCTTGGGTAGGCGATGATCCTCCATCCTGGAGACGTGCCCCGCCCAGCGAAGCTGTGTCCGCAGCAACAAAGCCTCGATGCTCATAGTTTCTGCCTGTTCAAGGACCTCGACGTTGGTGACATAGTCACTCCAGTGAATGCCCAGGATGGTACGCAGGCAGCGCTGGTGAAAGCGTTCGAGGAGTCGTAGTTGGTTGCGGTAGAGGGCCCAGGACTCGGAACCGTACAGCAGGGTGGTGAGGACGACAGCTCTGTACACACTGATCTTGGTGCCCGTTTTCAGCTGTTGATTGTGCCACACCCGCTTGAAAAGTCGCCCAAAAGCGCTGTTCGCTTTTGCCAGCCTGCTGTCAAGCTCCTTGTCCAGCTTGGCATCTGACGTGATGATGCAGCCAAGGTAGGTAAACTGGTGTACTGACTTCAGTTCAGACTCGCCGATGGTGATGTGGGGAGGGCGATGCTCTACCTTGGGTGCCGGCTGATGTAGTACCTCTGTCTTTTTCAGACTGACCTCGAGTCCAAAGAGCTGGGCAGCATCTGCAAAGCAGGATGTGATGCGCTGCAAGGCTCTCTCTGTGTGTGCAACAAGGGCAGCGTCATCAGCAAAGAGCAGCTCACGAATCAGTTGGTCTAGGGTTTTCGTGTGGGCCTGCAGTCGTCTGAGGTTGAACAGGCTGCCATCAAGACGATACCTGATGTACACTGCATCGTCATCGTCGAGGTCTACTGTGGCCTGCTTCAACATCATGCTAAAGAAGATGGTGAAGAGGGTTGGTGCCAGCACGCAGCCCTGTTTCACGCCGTTGATAATGGGGAATGGTTCTGAGAGGTTACTGTTGAGTCTAACCTGGCCTTGCTGGTCCTCGTGGAGCTGGACGATCATGCTTAGGAACTTTGGGGGACAGCCAAGTCGCTCCAGGATCTGCCACATGCCTTGCCTGCTCACAGTGTCGAATGCTTTTGTTAGGTCGACAAACGTTACGTACAGCCCTTTGTTCTGCTCGCGGCACTTCTCCTGAAGCTGTCTCAGCACAAAGACCATGTCGGTGGTACTCCTGTTGGCTCTGAAGCCACACTGGCCCTCTGGGAGGTGGTCTTCAGCGATGGCAGGTACCAGCCGATTCAGGAGCAGCCTTGCGAGAATTTTCCCAGCAATGGACAGCAGGGTAATTCCACGATAATTAGAGCATTCAGATTTCTCTCCTTTGTTCTTGTATAGGGTGATGATGACTGCATCACGGAGATCCTTTGGTAGTGTTCCTTTCTCCCAGCAGCAGAGAAAGAGGTCATGGAGCTTGTTGTGCAGTGCTGGGCCTCCATGTTTCCAGATCTCTGGCGGGATTCCGTCAATGCCTGCTGCTTTGCCACTCTTGAGCTGGTGGATGGCTGTGTGGGTCTCTTCGGCGGTGGGCGGTTCGTCCAATTCAACCTTTAGTGGGAGCTGTGGGATTTGGAGGATGACTGTTTCTTGAACAGTGCGCTCAGCGCCGAAGAGGTCCTGAAAGTATTCTGACCAGCGGTTCAAGATGGAGGTATTATCTGTGAGGAGTGCCTGTCCATCGGCGCTTCGCAGGGGACTTTGTACCAGGTGCCTAGGGCCATACACTGCTTTCAGTGCTTCATAGAAGCCCCTGTAGTCACCGTTGTCAGCGCAAAGCTGGGTCCTCTGTGCCAGTCTCGACCACCACTCGTTCTGGAGTTCTCTAAGCTTGAGCTGGAGACTGCTGCAGATGAGGCGAAAGGCAGATTTCTTCACAGGGCAGGAAGGCTGGGCTAGGTGGGCCTGGTGGGCGGCTCTTTTGTTTGCTAGAAGTTCCTGGATCTCCACGTCGTTTTCGTCAAACCAGTCTTTGTTCCTCTTTCTAACAAAGCCCAAGACTTCCACAGAAGATTTTACAATAGCAGTTTTCAGTTGCTCCCAGAGTGTTTCAGGGGAGGAGTCTGCTGGATCAACTGTGTCTTTGAGCATGCGCTGTAAATCTGTCTGAAGGGCAGCTTTCTTGTCATCACGCTGAAGGCTGGCGACATCAAGCTTTTTCTTGAGGGGGCCTCTTTTCTTGGGTTTCAGCTTGAGGTGGAGCCTGAGTTTGCAGCGGACAAGGCTTCAATTACTATCAAATTATCATACAAATAAATGCATTATATATATGTGTGTTTTTCTCTGTGTGTTTGTGCGAGAAAGAGACAGAGGAATGACAGCTCACCAGTTAAAGAATCAGTATCGTGGAAATCACACACACACAGTCACAACAAATGTAAAGAGGAGAGAGCAAAATGAGTGAATTTATTTTAAAGAACATACAGATGATGCAGTTTTTCTGCAGTTTTTCTTAAATAAATTTGCAGACCCTCTATTATGCTCAGATGGGGGTCTGTGTACCCTCTAAAATTTATGCCTGGGGGTCTTCAGACCCTTTAACCTGTTGTGAAAACAGAAGCCCTGTGTTAAATTCTTGTTATAATCAGTCTCACCATGTAGCATGCTCAGTCGTAATTCCCAATAACTAACTTATTATTGGTCACTTTCCTTATGAAGTCAGTATAATTCTTGCACGCTATTTCGTTTGAGGCAGAAACAACAGACATGAAGTGAAACAAAGTTATCAAAGTCACCTTTTTTATTGGTTTTGTGGTTCAAATTTTTGTCAACACAATTTTAAGTGCAGGACTAACACCCAGCCGGTCTGTGGCAGAGGTAGGTCGAGCACGTGATCACAAGCACAGTCACTGACCCCGACACGTGCACTTTTGACCATTGGTGTCACTGCCTCTTCAGATCAGAGTCCAGGGGTCAGTTGTATGAGTGACCTTAGTCCGGCGCCAGCGACTAAGCAAGCAGCTCCGCTATAACGGAGCACCTTGCTTAGTGGCTTGTGCAGGATTAAGCGGAACACACTCGTGCAACTGTGCCCACTCAGTCCCTGAGTCGAGCTCTCTCCCAGCTGAAGGAGGCATAGAGTCTCTTGCGCCCTGCAGCAGCTGGAGCTCTTCAATCTTACAACTCCGCATTTCAAACGGTGTTTGGGTCTGCACGAGGCATAGATTCTCCTGAGCCCCGCAAGCTGCGTGGGTTCGTGACATTGCCGGTAAAGATCAGACCCATGCATTGACTTGCACCATGGCTCCCCTTTTCACAACAGCTTAAAGAGTCTTTACACCTCCAGTTTTAGAGAGTACACAGACACCATCCACCATCTGACCATTTTAAAGGGTCATAAATTTGGATCAGTAATACTGAATAATGTGCGTGTTCTTTGAAGTGAAGAATAGCTTAGTTAGTTATTTGGGTTTAACGCTAAGCAGGCAACAAAGGTTACCTCTCGTGGGAAATGAAGTATAACGTTTTGGATTCAGATGCTGCTGAATTTTAGCACGTCTGTCTACCCCTCGGTCACATTTTCAGTACTTGAATTTTGAGTTTAGGTGCTCATAGACACAGACATACAACCGGAGCCCTGTACTCTGAGGTTCCTGCACCTCGGGCTCGTGTGGGTTATCATCCGGACTTACACAAAATACCTATCCTTGCTAGAGCCGGGACTCGCTCATTTAGCCCTACAGCCGCAGCTAACGACTAGGTACCAGTTGCATGAGATGGATTGACCATGGTAGGTAGTGCCAGATTAGTTTGGCGCCATCATGTGCCAAGCTAAATTGACTCTACCTTTGAGTTATGGTCGATCCATCTCCTGCTGTCGGGCGTTTGGGCTAAATGGTTGAAAGGGAACTTGCCTCTTGATTGCAATAATCGGCTCAGCCTGGCAGGGACTTGAAATCAGTTCCCAGATTTGCGAGTTGTCCTCTGAAGACCACATTAGAGTTTAAAACATTAGTCGACCGTGAAAGTTCAAGGCATATTAGCTATGCCTTATGTTCCAAGCTATTCTGGCACCACCTTTGAACTGTCATTATCGTGCTGTGTAGTCTGCTTGGCTGGATTGATATTAAGCCGTGGCTGAGTCTATCGTATGCGCGGTCTGTTTACCTTGTCACAGATTGTGGTGGCCGGCTGGTGCTAGCTGACATCTATCTCATTAACACATGCCGGCTTTATTGACCACCATCGGTAGCAGATTCAGGTTGACGAAACGTCAGGCGGTTCAAAATTAATGACATTTTTTGTCGAGGTCATTCCGACAGGAATCATTTCTACAAAAATGCGCAACCGGCAGCCGTAGGGTTAAGAATATATGTACGACAGCATGATGCACACATTTCAGTTCTGTGCGTCAAAATTGAAATTTTGTGCGAATACTGTAGAGACTCGGCTGTGCGTTATTGGGAACACGGTGCAAATATGTACTTAGCCTTGCTTTATTGGAGAAGTCCCTCAGGTATAAGACTCTCTTATTGAGTGTCCCCAAACAAACTCGTGCGGGCGCTGTTTTATTCGATTTTTAACGCTTGTTAATTTTCTCCTTCAACCCGGCTTTTGTCACGAAGCCAAGAGTACTGGACGAGTCGATGGCCAGACCGGCCGCGCGCTAACGGTACCCAAGAGACGTCACGGTCGCCCCGTCTCCTGCCAGCATAGCTGGCCCAATCGAAAGAGCTTACATTACATTACAACCTCGTCCGCTCACAGTTTCGTTCGATTTGTTGGGAATCGCTTGTTTGTTTTCAACACCGCCCAAGCATCGGCACTACATCGAGTGCACTATGAATCGATTGGTGTTGTCCGACACAGGCATTCGTCAGTGAGTCTATGGGACCGATGCCATTAATTTTAGCCGAAGATGTGTCGACCATGACAGTTCAAGGGCAATGCCAGATTAACTTAGCCCTTTTTTCAGGCGCCAAGCTAATCCGGCTAATCGATCATGAACTATCAGTCATGATCGATCCATCTCCTTCAGTAATACTCAGTTGCTTTAGGACACCTCACGGATTTGGAAAATTCGACCTAAAGGCTGATCTAGTTGGTTCCATTTACTGATGTTATTGTTCTGTAACCCCTTCACTGCCGCAGCTGAGGAAACCGAGCACCCTGCACAAAAGACGTAGATCCTCATGAGCTCCCGCATTTGCGGGGACTCATGAGAATGTATGCCTCTTGCTGGCCTTATTATGTCCGTGTTTCTTGAAGGGCTGTGGTTGTTTGGTGTTAAATTGACACCGATTTCAAAAACACAATGTGCGTCCACTGGCAGCGAAGGGTTTAGACTATCACGGTCGATCCGTCTCCTCAAGGTGGCGCGTAGTTATTGAAGGACATTTCTCAAATTTGGAATACTTGCCCTTAGGGCTGATCGAGCTGCTTCCCTTTGCTGGGGAACTCTTGTTATTTTTCTTTGAACTGTCATGGTCGATCCATCTCACAACCAGTTACGTAGTTGTTTTAGGACTGGACACTTGCCAAATTTGGAACACTCCGCCGTAGGGCTGATCGAGTTCTCTTGTTATTTTTCCACGCTACCTAGTGCACAGTGTATCGATCGGCTGACACGTGCATCGTTGTCACAATCACAGGCGTTTCACTATAGGTCTGAAGAAAGTGTACACCCGCGTCACATGGGTGCCATGGGCCATATAGCGGCGCACTTTGCTTAGTGGCTGGTGCAGGACTAAGCTCGCTCATGCAACTGGCCCCAGGTCTGTTCACCATTGTACAAAGTGTGCATGTCAATGTGGATTTAAAGCGAACTACTCCTGGCTCGCACCGTCTTCTTTTTTAATGTTCTTAGTATGTCTTACAATAATGTTGGACAAAAGGGCTAGCTTCTTACGTTATGAAGTCTGAATGACGTAAAATGAAAGACTTTCTGCTATTTGTACACAGGAGACTTCCTTCAGTTAGGCAGTGTTAAGCCTCTGGTACGTGTGCCTACTCACATAGAGGGTAGAAGAGTCTTACTGGAGACAAGACAACATTGATAACCCTTTGTACACAGGAGACTTCCTTCAGTTAGGCAGTGTTAAACCTCTGGTACGTGTGCCTACTCACATAGAGGGTAGAAGAGTCTTACTGGAGACAAGACAACATTGATAACCCTTTGTATTGGCCAATTTAGCAGTCACAGGTTGTCGTTGAGCAGATTGCTTTCAATCTCCCAAATTGTTAAAATCTGACAATTTTGTACTCAGTATTTCCACGCATTGATCTTTAGACTCGGCCATCATATTTAGGAAGAGCACACGTGGGGGGGGGGGGGGGGGGGGGGGGGTGGAACTATAAGGGGGTTGTCGGGGGGGGGGGGGGGGGGGAAACAGTAGCACGACTGAAATTAATATTGCTCAGTGCTATTCAACCAGCCTGCGTGTGTCCTATGGGCCAAATCGCAATATACTTGTAATTTAGTAACTCATTCAGGGTGTACCGCATCAATAGGTGCGAATGTGTCGTGTAGCGGCAACGTTGTACGACACTTTCGCTGCTATTGAAATTCTATACGACACTTTCGCAGCTATTAACGCGGGGCGTCTTGAATGAGTTGGTCTACGTGAGCAGCAGCGGTCTGGCCATTTTTGCACCAACCATGCAGCAATCGCTTTTTTGATGTGGACAAAGAAACCACTGACTGTCAAAAATTGTCGACACATCAGGACGTTGTATCAGCCAGTGAAAAAACGCTTTTTGAGTGAGGTGTTAAGAAAGCTCCTTACAGAGTCATTATCGATTGCTTGTGTGTCGTGTCAGAGATTTGCGACAGATCGGGAATGATTGGCGCTTTTGTGTCGGTTTCCTTGCCGCCGTTGTTTGCCCCGCGTGTTTTAGCCTGGCCCGATGTCGGGGTTCATGTTTGCGCTTATTCGCCTTGACAGCTTTATTGGGCATATGCTTACACGCTCATTGCCTGTTTCGTTAGAGGGAGAATAGAAGTCTATGGATCGAGGGAGATCAGCGCGCAGCAAGAGCCACTACAGTGGGTCAGCAAGAGGTGTAGATTGCGGTTGCAGGGACACGTGAGACTCTATGCCTCTTGCAGATGAAAGGAGTTTTTGGCGTCGTCTTTGGCCATACACTCAAACGTGAGACTCCGTGAGAAAAAGAGACGTTCATGTGCCAAGAGGCGTGTATGTCTGTGAGGGCGAGTGAGAGTCACAAGTTGAGCGATCATAAAATGATAATCTGTGCCTCTTGCAGATAGCACAGACAATGGCTTAGAACCTGGTGCCTCCCTCCCCAAGACGTTAATCAGAACGTTTTCAGCCAAAAAATCAACATACATTCTATTGAGGCCTTTTGCTGCAGATGATCATGAAACTCTGAAATTCTTGCAGATGTAGTGTGCTTACTGATGGACAGTTTTATTGATGCGTGCTAGGCTCCGGGCAGGTACAGAGAGCACGCTAGATTGCATTTTGTGTGAAAAGGGTTGCGAAGGTAGTGCGGGAATGTGTTAACCCAAGGGCTGTCGGTAACGCTTTTTGTCGAGGTGATTCCTGCAGAAATTGGAACCATGGCTGCTGTAAAGGCGTTCTTTTGAAATTCTGAGATTGCTGAAAACGCACCGAACTTTGCTGATATTTTTAGTTTTACACCTCAGATGTTTTGACGGATAATACACGTGAGAAAGCCGTGGCCCTAAGTTGAATACCGCCAAACTGCAAGAGGTACAGATCCTCAAGAGTCCCCGCACCAGCCGGAGCGCATGAGGATCTGTGGCCGGCCCTTGCTGAAACCACTTCGTATCCACGTGTAATACCGTTTTGTGAGAATTATTTTTAGAAACTGTCCTCGTTGAAAATGATGTTCGCCTTATAGACTGTCATTTAGTCTAATTGTTTTATGTTTTGTTTCCTGTGTTTAGTAACAAAAGTCACAACTTGAAACTCATCGATCTTTGTGACTACCAACTATTATGTAACAAAATACGTGGAAGCTCCAAGGAATAGCCACCACCTTTGTGACAGTAGAACTAGAAGTTGTTTGGAAATCAGGAGTTGGTCGACACTGCAGGTGTTTTGACGAAAACAGTTGATTAGAAGCCTGGACATTGCATTGCATGTTCGTCCGGGCTGTTAATGCACTGTTTTCGTTGAAACACGTTCAATTTTGACCTGTTCTGATTCTCATTCGGAAATTCGTCTATTGTCACAAAGCTGCTTACAACATATACTACTCACAATAAATTAAGGACTACCCTGAACAATGGCATTGTTTCAAATAAGCACAATTCTGTCAAATTTTAAGATTTTGTCGTTGAAGACTGTAGACATGGTTTTAAGATTTCTTCAGTTGTGGAATATTTGGGACTTTACAGTAGACTGTGTAGTCTTGTCCAAAAATTCCACTACAGAATCTTGAAATTTTACAGAGTTGTACTTAACTAGTTGTACCTAGAGGCGCCAAGCTATTCTGGCACAACCCTTGAACTATTCATAGGCAAACTTATTTGACACACTGGTGTATTGCGAATGATAAGGGTTATTTGATTGTGAGTAGTATATGACTAACGGAACTGACGCCTGGAACTGATGAGAGTCACGGAATGGAGCAACCGAGAGCCATGGGATAAGGGATAAAACCTGCTGTCGACAAAAGACACGAAGAAACAGTTTCGTGTCAGTATTTTCTCACGCTAGCAAATCGCCTGTCCGAGGTCGCGCAGGGCTTATAACGCCATTTGTTTTCTGCCAGTGACGTCAACCGTTGTCCGCCAACTGCTCAGTTGAAATCTCTCCATCTCACTACCATCGGAGGCTGACGGCACTGTGTTAACCTCTGCGGGCCAGTTGCATGAGCGAGCTTAGTTCTGCACCAGCATCTAAGCGGCGCACCTTGCTTAGTGGCTGGTGCAGGACTAAGCTCGCTCATGCAACTGGCCCCTGGTCACAAATACTAATGGCCCAGCAACAGCTTGTGATCGTCACTGATGAACCACCGCAGATTTTGTTTTTTTTCACGTGCTGGTACTTTTTTCTTATTTTGCTTTGGTTCTTTCTTGTTACTATTTTCGAACTGCTTTGCTTTCAGCCTGTCTTTCTGTTTATAGGCCTGTCCTTGAATAAAAGTGCAATAGGTTATAACTCTTTCTACCCCAACACCGAAACACCCAAATTTTGCCGTTGTCCTCTAAAGACTGCATTGGAGTGCAGGACACAGATCGACCATGATAGTTCAAGGGTGATGCCAGAATAGCTTGGCGCCTATGGGCGCCAAGCTATTCTGGCATCACCCTTGAACTATCATGGTCGATCCATATATTGCTGTGGTGTGTCTGGGGTAGAATGAGATAACCAATATTATGTGTACAACAGAAACTGTTTCGAGCGACCACCCTTGTCAGAGAGATCACTGATCAATGAAGACCATCATTCAGGTGGCTGTAGTTGATACTTTTTGCCCGTCGTGACTTGTCTTTAGAGAGCATCTGTTTTTTAAGACCACATTTCTTGTCCCCCCAAAAAAACAAACAAACAATATGAACAAACAAGAAGAAAAAAAAAACTGGTTGCTCTGGTTCTACTTCACTTGTAAGGTCACAGGTGCGTGCGCATGTGTGTGTGCACGCGCGCTTGCGAATGTGTGTGTGTGCTCATGCAACAGCATCCACATTTTGGCACTACAATCTGTGAATTTTGATTGATTTGCCGTCTGCAGACTCTGAGGTCATTGCCGCCATAAATTCCAATATGAGAGTTCAGCGTCCAGTGCTGTGCGTGCGATGCTATTCGTCAACCTCAGCCACGCATCAGCTGGACCGTTCCAGTACACAGGCTATCGACACTTAACCCCCTTGTGCATGTAGCCACCAGTACTGCTTACAGTACTGGTGGCTGCATGCACAAGGGGGATGGATAACTCATTCAGCCCGACGGCCGTATTTCCCAGATTTTGGAGGCATCATCTAACGACTATGCACCAGTTGCAGGAGTTGGATCGACCATAATAATTCCGTGGCGCAGTGGTTAAGGCGCCTGCCACCAATGCTAAAGGTGCGAGGTTCGATTCCGGGTTCCGGCGTCGGATTTTTCTCCTCTAGTAAGTGTCACCGTTAATTCGGGCGGACCGTCGGGGGTTCTTTCTCCGGGTACTCCGGCTCTTCCTCCCCCTCCACTTTGGTATCAGTTTTAGCCAACTTAATAAAATTTCAAATACAAAACGATTTCCAAATACCGTCAGTAGCTCGCTTGAGCTTGCCCTTAGCACCACGTGAATGTTCTGTGTTTACGTACAGTGTGTGAGTGAATGCGTGTGATTCACGTGAGCGTGCTTGTTGGGTTCAGTTCGCGGCTACATTCTGCGCATTGAGTTATATTATAAATATGAGAAATGCGCCATATAAATGCTATGCATTATTAATAATTCAAGGGCAGTGCCAGATTAGCTTGGCGCCGACAGGTGCCAAGCTAATCTTGCACTGCCCTTGAATTATCATGGTCGACCCATCTCCTGCTGTAGTGCGTCAGGGCTGAATGGGTTAATCATAGCTTAAATACATGAAACTAAACGGCTGACCTCTTGTGATTAGAAACAAAAGAAGGCACAGGGAATAGGCAAGTAGTAAGAGAGAGAGAACTGTGCCGTCATTCCTACACCGACGACCATAGGTGTGTGTGGCTGTAGATTTGCCCCGTGTCAACGCAGAAGCCAATATGACCATTTTACATTTTATGTATTACATTGAAAATCTCGTTGTTCCCAAAAATGGACATATTGGCTTTGACCACCGTATGACAGAGTTAACTCATTCTACCTCAAGACCGAAATCCCCAGATTTTGAAGTTGCTGAAGGACTGTATTACGATTCTAGAGACAGATCGAGCATGATAGTTCAAGGGTAGTGCCAGAATAGCTTGGCGCCTATGGGCGCCAAGCTATTCTGGCACCACCCTTGTACTATCATGCTCGATCCATGTCTTGCTGTGGTGTGTCGGGGCAGAATGAGTTAACCTGCTGCGATAGTTTTTACTCTATACTGTCAGTAGCGCTTCTTATCGAGATGATTCCTGCCGGAATCGCATCGGCTAAGACCGCTTCCGACAACCGCAGGGTTAATGTTTGGGAACATGCGCTATCAGTCACAACTCGAAAGAGGCAACGGGGGGATTTTGCACCTTGTTATTATGGACAGTAATCGTCATGGTAATCTGGCGCTACCCTGGGCCAGGCGTGGTCGATCTGTCGTCTTTCGTTGCTGGCAATGGCGCTAAGCACGCGATCACCATAACGTATAACGTACGTACGATCGGAGTGTGTAGTCTTGTCTGTGATTTTCGGACCGTACATGGTCTAAGCGCGTGCGCCGTGCGGCTAGCCATGCAAGTGTGTGCCTGTGTGTGAATTTGGACTTTACGGTTTCAGCCGTAAGGTCGAAAATCACAGACCAGCAGACAATTGTAACCAGCTGGCGACACACGGGGGAAAAGCCAGCAACAGGCTGATGGACATACATGAGGCGCAAGTTAGGCGCTATATGAAGCGATCGATACCACGGCAATACTAGCATGCAAGAGTCATGCATATACCCGGTGCGCGAAAGGTCAAAGGGCCGATGTCGGCCGCAGTCGGCCCGCGCACGTTCCGTGCGCGGGTCGACAGCGGCCGACGTCTGCCCTGCGTCCTTTTGCTTACCTGGTTAGGTTTGCGCGGCATGTCTAAATCATTGATTCGGTCCGTATCTATTTCTGAATCGCACACGACTAGTACATTATTAACCCATTCGGCCTGTAGGCGCCAAGTTAATCTGGCACTGCCCTTGAATTATCATGGTCGATCCATCTCCTGCAACAGATGCATAGTCGTTAGATGACGCCTCCAAAATTTGGGAAATACGTGCGCCGGGCTGAATGAGTTAATGTACGTTGTCATTGTGGAGACATGCATAATACGATCGCCAGCCTTGCATAAACTCGTTCGAGAAGTGCCGCATCCGGATAAAGCCGAATGAAGCACGTATCGAATGTGTTAACCCCCTTTTGTGCATGCAGCCAATGGCGCTGTTCACAGTACCGGTGGCTGCGGCATGCGGAAGGGGGTTAACTTTCCATTTCACTTCCAGCGCAGATGCTGAAGATGGACCCCGCGCGTTAACCCATTTGCCAGACTTTGGAGGCGTCATGTAATGACTACGTACAGGTTACAGGAGACGGATCGAGCATGCTAATTCAAGGGGTAGGCAGTGCCAATACCCCTAAATTATCATAGTAGATGCATTTACTACTGTAGTGCGTCGCGGTTAAATGGGTCAATTTAGATGTAGTCCCTTCACTCGACACCCGAGAAAGTATCGCCAAAGTGCGAGAGCTATAGATCCTCATGAGCCTCCGCAACTGCGGGGGCGCATGAGGATCTGTGCCTCTTGCTGAAACTACTTTGTATCCATGTTCCTTTGACGACCAGAGATCGTTGACTTTGAGTCTACACTGATTTCAAAGCTACAATGTGCGTCCCGGCACTGGCAGTGATGGGGTTATCACCTGACAGCCCGATGAGGCCAGCCGCTATCCATCGCTTTTGTACATGTCCAATATTTTGTGCAGGTGCAGGTCAACGCTCTTCTTTGTGTGTACAAGTACAGCTATGACAACATAGCCAGCTGTCGATTACAGACATACCTAGCCCATCGGCCATGAGCACAGGTTACCCTATTCAGCCCCGACGCACTACAGCAGGAGATGGATCAATCATGATAATTCAAGGGTAGTGCCAGATTAGCTTGGCGCTAATCCAGCCATCTCTTGCTTACATACTCGTGACATCTCCAAAATTTAGACCCCCACCCGGGTCTGCCCTGGGGGACTTGGGTGGGGTTAGGTATTTTTTAGTTCCCAGGGTCACCCTGGTCAGCCCCACAGGGTGGGTTTTTCTCTCTATTCTGGGGCATGTGTTTCTGTCTACCCTTTGTCCATTCACCTGTATTTGCCTTTTTAAAACTCTCCCTACTGTCTGCACTGCCTGTAGCTCTTGATATTGGATGTGTGTTGCTAAATGGTCTTAGCTTTATTTATGCCCCATGTTGTAGGTTTATTTAATGTATTTGACCGGCTGGCGACATACATTCAATTTTCTGTTTAGTTTTTTTTCACAAGCAGTGCAGGCACGTCCTGAGAAAGCCTTGTTGCTGTCGGGACGTTAAGCAATGTACAATCAATCCAAAATTTAGGAAATTTGACCGTGGGTTTAAACGAGTTAATATGATCCGTCAGATCCCCAGCAACTGCAGTTTCTCATCATCGTCACCAACATCGATTTTTGCAGTTCGTCTAATTGACGGTGTTGTTCCTATTGATGCCAGCGACTCCGCCAGACAGTACAGACAATGGAGGACGATAGCATTAACTAAATGCATCTGCTATTACTGCATTTGTCTGCATACAGCCCCTTTGCGTGTTCTTTTGTTTGTCTGCGGTCGATATGGAATCTAACCGCAACTACACTGCATAACGTAAATTTGTTTATGCAGGGTAGATCGCCAGACCGAAAAATCTTCTTAGTTGTTAGCCGTTTGCTGTCGCAGTAGACAACACAGCACATCACGTTTGGCTCGGGCGGCCAAGTCACTAAGGCGATCTAAGGCGATCTAATGGCGTATTAACTCATTCAGCCCAGACACGCCACAGCAAGACATGGATCGAGCATGGGGCGGTCCGTGGCGCAGTGGTTAAGGCGCCTGCCACCAATGCTAAAGGTGCGAGGTTCGATTCCGGGTTCCGGCGTCGGATTTTTCTCCTCTAGTAAGTGTCACCGTTAATTCGGGCGGACCGTCGGGGGTTCTTTCTCCGGGTACTCCGGCTCTTCCTCCCCCTCCACTTTGGTATCAGTTTCAGCCAACTTAATAAAATTTCAAATACAAAACGATTTCCAAATACCGTCAGTAGCTCGCTTGAGCTTGCCCTTAGCACCACGTGAATGTTCTGTGTTTACGTACAGTGTGTGAGTGAATGCGTGTGATTCACGTGAGCGTGCTTGTTGGGTTCAGTTCGCGGCTACATTCTGCGCATTGAGTTATATTATAAATATGAGAAATGCGCCATATAAATGCTATGCATTATTATTATTATTATTATGATAGTTTAAGGGTGGTGCCAGAATAGCATTCTGGCACCACCCTTGAACTATCATGCTCGATCTGTCTCTAGAATTATAATACAGTCCTTCAGAGGGCAACTTCAAAATGTGATGATTTCGGTCCTGTGGTAGAATGTGTTTAGGCAGACCATGACACAACACTGGGTGGATTCTGTGTGGCTTCCAGTAGTGCACTGTATGTGTCTTCTTCTCGTAGTTTTAACTTCCAAAAAGCACAGACCATTTACACACGTATGAAATATGTCAGATGAAACCAAAGGTAAACACTTTGTCCAGCTGTCGGTAGTGCTTTTTTTGTCAAGGTGATTCTTGCAGTAGAAGAAGCACTGACGACAGCCAAATGGTAAAATGTGTCTGACAGAAGCACCTACATTGAGAACTCTACAAAATATCATTTATTGAGGCGGTTATAGTTTTGCTTCATGGCTGACGACAACTACCCAAGACTATACATTCTGTAGTGTCCCTGAGCCGCAAATATTGGTATTACTGTATTCCATTCGCAAAATTTGCACCTTCAGGCATTATTTAAGTGTGTAATTTGTTTAAGGATGGTTGGAGCTATTCGAAATGCGGTAAGGTCGTACGAAATGTCAGTAAGGCTTGCAAAGTACGAAGTTTCAAGAAGCCAGCCGAAGAAAGTGCACGAATCTGTCTTGTGTGCTCTGTTTGGATATATCGCTGTTTTCCCGATGTGTCTATTGACCGCCTTGGCGAGGTCTTTCTGTTACTGCATGAATGGTTGCTAGCTTTTTTTCGGCTTTCTGGGCGGGTTACGTGAGCATTATGTGTGCTGGTCTGTGATTTTGGACCTTAAGGCCTCAGGTCGAAAGGTCCAAATCACAGACCAGCACACAATTGTAGTTAAAGTACTGTTACCATAAATCTGAAGACACATTTTAGCACCATTTGTGTTTGTTATGCCATGTCGACACACCTAATGAACTTTAATAGCAGTTTGGACATGCAGCAAAAGCGCACGCATAATCACACTTATAGTATGCCAGGCTATTTTTAGATGTTTCTCGCATTGATGTCATATTTTTAGAAGGGAGTGGAGTCATTGTCAAATTACAATATATAAAGATGACGTGTGCAGAACTGGATTGTCCTGTGTCTAAATGAACCATAACTAGACCTGTAACCATCTGTTACAGAAGTGTATCTTTGAACAGTTACGTCCGTAGTGGGCCTTCAACAATGGTTTAGGCCGTTCTGACATCGTAGCGTGACATGTGTTTTTTGTTTTTTTTTGTTTTTGTTTTTTGTTTTGTTCAAATACCTCCACAAAGAAATACTTCTCTGTAAACGTTAAGAACAAAATGTCATTTAATGTCAGTCGACCTAATAATTATGAGTTATTTTTACTTAACTCTTATGATTTGCTGACAAGTGTAATACACGAGAACAATATGTTTTCAATACCCCTGCGGGAAACTGCCAAATTTCCATATCAAGGTCAAGCATGCCGACCTCATGTATGCCTGTGCCTGTGGTCAACTTGCTCATTCACGGGAAAATGGATCTTTGTTGTACTTTGTTGAACACTTCCAAAATTTGAGAAATGGGACCTTGGGGCTAAAAGAGTTAATAGACGTTGTTCTAAGGCACATTTAACCCTCTTAACACCATGGCTGCATTTCCAAACTTTTGGAGACGTTATCTAAGATGGATTGATCATGATAATTCCTTGCATTATCATGATCAATCCATCTGTTGCTGCCGGGCCTCGGGGTTAAATGGGTTAAGGATGTAAATTAGTTATTACATACAGACTGTGCAGAAAAACGGGCAAATTATACAAGTTTTTTTTTAAATTTTTAAGTTAATCATATTACTTATTAGGTAAACTGGCATTGCTTGATATCCTAAGCGGACTAGTAAGAGTGATACAGAAAATGGTTCTCTGCGAGCACTCTGATATCAAACGACCCACAGTGCTGCCACAACCAGTCTACTCTGGTCACCTTGAAGTCAACACACTCTGCTTTACTATTTTTTATTTTTTTAAATTTATTTTTTATTTTTTTATTTGTCTGGGCTTTTAAAGTTGCGTCAAAAGGCACGCAGCTTTTGGACCTATCTCTGATTTCTGAACAACGTTTATTAACCCTTTTAGCCCCAAGATCCCATTTCTCACATTTGGAAGCGTTGCCTAATGACTTTGTACCAGTAGCAGGAGATGCTAATCTGGCACTACCCTTGAATTATCATGGTCAATGACAATCCATCTCCTGCTGTAGGGACTTGGGGCAAAATGGGTTATGGCGAAGGTAGGCGCTGGTATGACTTTGTAAGGTTAAAGGTTATTCGACATGACAGTATGGGACTAAATCTTCCAGTGAAATGTCACAGCCAGTTAGGAAATAAGATAACAGCAGCAAGTATGTATTTTGTAAATCACTCAAGTAAAGCATGAGAACTCATTGAGCCCAATGGTGTTATGAGTGGGAGATGGAAACACAGAAAGAAACAGAAATAGTGTGTGAAAGAAATAGTACATGTACATTATGCAGTACGTGCCTCCTCCCCCCCCCCCCCCATCCCCCCATCCCCTAAAACTAGCTGTACATCATAAAACATAATATATCATTAATTTTTGTTCATCACTTGACTGACTGATTTATTAAATCATCTCAGTGTCACCTTTCTCCTTTTTCTTTCTTTCTCGTTTTTATCCCAATATATGAGTGTCAGTGCTAATGCCAGCTGCTAAGAATCCTTGCAGCGAAATTCAAATGGCAATATGCAGACAAACTGCAAATAAAGCGGCAGCAAAAGAGTATACAGTTCCTCTTTTGTGCAGCTAGGCTACTGCTACTGTGAGATTGGGTTTAATTTAAATGAAGCATTGCATTAACTTCCAAAGGTGTTCACATTGTGCTGAGTATTCTTTCAATGTGTCGTGTACTGTACCATCAGTGATTATTGAGACTGCATTGGCAGTGATCACACATCACAACGTAGCTTCTCAGTATACGGTCCATCCACCTGGAACACTCTCCCACTCTCTCTCCGTCAGAAACACTCTCTCTCCTCCTTCCAGTCCGCCCTCAAAACTCACCTCTTTCAACAGTTCTAGCACTATACCACCACACTCCCCACCCTAAGCAGACTGTCGTAATGTATTTCACTATTTGTGGTACATGAGTCGTTGTCTAAAGCGTGCGCATGCGTGCGCGAGTTGTGAGTGCGTGCGTAGAGTTATAATTATTATAAGATAAGCGCATTATAAATACCATAATTATTATTAATTATTAGCTTACCAGTGCAACTGACTGAATTAAATGTTACAGTAATGTATAATAAATCAAGTTCGGAAACATTGTTCAGCCACGACAGTTAAAACCAAGTGGTGTGGTACTTTCTCCTTTACAGCATGCAGCATGTTGCACTTTGGACATTGGTTTTGAAGATAGCGTTTGTTTTTGTGGGTTACGTTTAGTTTTGGTGCTGTGGTGTCAAAATGAAATGGGCAAAACGGTGGTAAAGTGAATGGAAATAAACGTGACAAACCTTTAATAAGACGTAAAAATACACAGGGCGACTTTGCACGTTCGCTTTTCTTGGGAAAAAAACAAGCTTATGTAGAACAAATCGAAAGAACTCGTCGGCACAACGAAATTCACAGCAGCGAGTGTGGTTGCATCTTGTATCATGTCACGATCACATGATTTGGGATACCTTATTGTTGAGTAACGATATTTGAGCTCAAGGCATGCTTTTACGAAATTTTTTCTTCTCTTAATATAATTAAAATTTAAATATGGAAATATACTTAAAGAATAAAAGTGAAATCCTTTTAAGTAACATACAGTGCATATTACAACTGAATACAGGAACAATGAGGCCCGTGTAAACTACTGATCCCCAGAAAACATGGCTGCGACAGTCCTGGTTTTGTCTGCAGACATACTGAAACAAAATGTGCTAAAGAAAAATGTCTCCATCCTCCGGCGTTTTAAAATGAGTGCGTACTGCTTTAATTCATACTAGACTTTATTTTGACATACCCAAACCTTTGTTACTCTGAAGAAAAAGAAAATCACTATCCCATAAACGACTGATCGTCTGTGAAGGGCATCTGCTAGACTACTATACATACTAATTTGGATGACCTATCAGAAAGGTCAAAGGTCACAAGTGCTCAGGCAATAGATCCAAAATAGCCATATTTTGACAAAAGATGTTTTTTTCTCAAATACTATTCGCAACTTGAAACCCAAACTTGCTACAGAGATACTTGATGGTAAGACCTATCTATGCATACTAATTTGGATGACCCCTCAGAAGGGTCAAGGGTCACAAGGGCTCAGGGAATAGGTCTGAAATTGCCATATTTTGACAAAAGATGTCTTTTTCTCAAATACTATTCACAACTTTAAACCCAAACTTGCTACAGAGATACCTGATCAGTGATGGGAAGACCTTTCTATGCACACTAATTTGGTTGATCCCTTGGAAAGGTCCAGGGTCAGAGAGCTAAGGAAATAGGTCTAAAATAGCCATATTTTGACAAAAGATGTTTTTTCTCAAATACTATTCACAACTTAAAACCCAAATTTGGTACAGAGATACCTGATGGTAAGATCTATCTATGCATACTAATTTGGATGACCCCTTGAAAGGACAAGGGTCACAAGAGGCTGGCAAATGTGTGCAAAATGCTGATTTTTGATAAAATTGTAGGTATTCCCATTTTTGTGCAAAATTTTCAACCAAATTTGGTACAAAGGTAGCTGATGATAAGACCTTCCTATGCATACTAATTTAGTTGACTCAATACAAAGGTCAAGGGTCTGGGGGGGGGGGGTGGGGGTGGGGGTGGAGGGGGGGTTGACAGATGTGTGAAAGATGCTTACATTTTCAGAAAACATGAATTTTGCTGCTGCAGAAGCCAACCCTTGTCACAAAGGTCACACATATGTAAATCGGTCATACACGTGAGCCATAAGGGCTTTGCCTTTCTTGTTATTCTGTTTTTTCCCCTTCATACTTTAAATGACAGCCTCAAATGCCGGGAGGAATACAAACGCATTGTGAAATGCCAGAGATCAGACACCCAGACGGACTGTGTATTTCTCACTTTCCCTTACTAACTGTTACCACTGACATTGATTGAGGAAAATGGTTTCGGTAGGCTGCCAGCTAAGTTACGGACGGACTGAAGGGCTCCCCCAGCCCTTCCATCTCCAACTTAGCTAGCAGTAGGGGAAGGGAGTGGGGGGTGGGGGTGGGGGTGGAGTGGCACTGTGTCCAAGAATATGCTGCTGGAAGAATGGTGCAGGACTGTTTTCAGTGATAGTCTACTTCCAGTCAATGCTGACCACGGTTTGCTAATGGCGCTAGTGGAGGTGGGGCAGAGTATAGAGCTTATTTATAGGGTACGCAGTCTTGATCGAATGGAAGTAGTGGGCTGTTTTCAGCTCCTCTGCCACCCCTTCATCTGCAAGTGACATAGATTCTCCAGAACCCTTGCAGCTGCAGGGGCTCGCGAGAATCTACGTCTCTTGCTGGCACAGGTCGAACATATAAATCCATGGATTTGACTGAGCTTGTAGTCCAGATATAAAGCCTTTTTCTGTTTTTAGTGATAGTCAATCAATGGTGACTTCTGATGGGAAATTGGGGCGGTTAGGGAGAAAGGCGGTGGGGGGGAGGGATGGGGAGATGGAAGGCGGTGGACCAAATGGATTAGTGTTTGTCTGGGGTACCTTGCCTTTGTCTGGTCGAAGGAGAGAGCCGGATTGTTTTCAGCGATAGTCGACTTCCCAATTAGTCGCGAGCTCTGATGGTACTTAAAACTTGAGGATGGGGGGTCACACTGGTTGTCTCTCACGATTCGTTATGACTGTTCAGCAGTAGCGAAGCCAGGGAGACAGCCACTGTGTGTAGGGGTGAGATTTGGGGAAGTTGTACTGGGTGCCTAAACCGAGGTGGAAAGTCACCAGGAACTGAAATCAAAGCTTAGCAAATTTCAGCTAGCGTGTGTTGTCGGAGTAAACATGGACGGGTCTGTAGCACAATTTCATTTGTCTGCAGGGTATTGGAAAAGTGGAAACGAATGAATGGGGCAAAGAGTTGTGTTTGATAAGGGAAGTCTTTAAGTCAGTGGAGTGCCGAATACGGATACACTGTCAGTAAATGGAGTTTTCGTGCAAGATATGCTGCATCGAATGCGGCATGACTCGACCGATAATTTCATTTGCAGCGTATGCGGCGCATGGATCGACTTTGACAACTGAGGTGAAAGTAGGCATACCTACTTTGGCGTTTAAGCTATCAGGGTGAGCCATCCGTCTAGATAGCGACTTGAGCAGTTACAGTGTGAGCTATTTGGCTATCGTCGGTGGAGAGTTAGCATTCTTGATCTGTAAGCCTATTAAAAAAGGGTGGAGGGGGTGGAGGGGGGATGCGGCCTTGGGAGTGACAATGATCGTGTACAGTGATCAGCCAAATACATCCGAATGCACCAGTACCAACGTCGAGTGCTTCCATTAACATCCAGTCAATGGCCTCGTACCATGGTCGTCTGGGACTTGACCTCACGTGACTCGGGTCATTTCCTCGTATCTCACACACGTGCTTTAATACCATAAGAGTCCGAAATAGCTCAAGCGGTTAAACGTCGAAGCAGGAGAGCGAAGGGAATCGCCGGGTCGTGGGTTCGAATTCCGTCCCGGCCCCGGTAGCTGGACTCACAATCCAGGGGAATAAACGGATTTGTTCGTTGAAAGGTCCTGGTAAATCAAAGTGCGTCTGAGTTGATCAGTGTTCAGGTCGTACTCCATAGGCAATAGATTTCCCGGTCCCCCATAACCCGCCCGTCAGGGCCGTCCATGATCACCTCGGTGCTGTGGACGTTAAACCTGAACTAACCAGAACCTTAATACCATTTGACGACTGTTGAGCATTGTTTACTGGTGCTCCTGTCTGGTACCATTAGCCTATCAAATCTCCTAAGTTCTATATCGTCGGTTGCACATGGGTTGAATCCTCACTGATCTCCGTCTGAGGAAAATCATTGAGGTTGCTGCATAGATGCCTAGATACTTGGGTAACGTGCAACTTCAGGGACAGGAGGCATGATCCACATGAGTCCCTGCAACTCTAATCATTATAAATGTGCTCATCCTTTAGTTCATGAACTGTTCTATATGCTTAGAAGAACTCTCGTACATGTATACACGTTAAAAGTGTCCATGGTCTTGTGAAACTACATAACATTAATGCCAGTTGTGAGCAAGGGGTTTTAGCTACAGGAGTCCAAGCTCGTGAGGGTCCACGCGCCTTGCAGATAAAAGGTGTTTTCCCTGTCGGTGGGCAGCTCAGCTCTCGAGTGCTTTTTACCAATGCTTCTGCTTGGTGTAGCATTTACAGCCAAATCTCCTTAGTTCATTTTAGATGTACTCTGAAACAAAGACGATTTCCTTCTTCTCGGGAACACGGAGGCATGAACCTCGTTTGTTATTACGGCTGCAGGGGCTCCTGAGGATCCTGTGCCTCTTGCAGACACTTAAAATGCTTGCGGTTTCTGTTCTACCGGGTCTCCTAGTCTTTGGTACATTGAAACTAGATCCATTTCATTTGAAGAACAATTGTGAGTAAGCAACGTTACCTCGTAAGCGAGAGGCATAGATCCTCATGAGCCCTGCGAATGCAGCGCTCATGATGTCCGGTGCCTCTTGCAAATGCAAACCTCGTCTGGATTTCTATCTGCTTGCAGAGCGTCTGTAGTTGGCCTAATACACGCTCTGGGAGCGTCAGTTTTTAGGGGTGTACACTTATGGACGGAATAAAATAAGCCCCTGGGGAAATCTAGGCCTCTCGTCGGATATAAATCAATAAAGATCGCGCGAGTGCTGGTGTTTGGTTACTATACTAGGTCTCTAGCTACTTCTCTGGCTAGTCTCTCCCTATACTATTGCACTGGTTAATTTCACCACGTAGTCATGCATTTTATACGTGCTCTGGATCCTTCCTGATTGTTCTTTGGATTTGTTTGCTGTAGTGCGTAGCAAGGACACGTTGAAGTACATAAGTGGCATGCGTAACGGTCTTAAAAATCCTACTTTAGTGAACGCATGCATCAATCGATCGATCAATCAATGAACCAAATAATTCTCTCTCTCTCTCTCTCTCTCTCTCTCTCTCTCTCTCTCTCTCTCTCTCTCTCTTTCTCTCGTAATAATGGGAAACAGTGCACTGGCATAGTTAATCGTTGGGTAAATGCCAACAGGAAAATGGCGTTCCTTGTGTAGATTATCTCTTTGAACTAGCCTGCCGCGTCGCTTGATCTATGCCGACAGAATGAAGGCACTTGTGTAACGTTCGAAACACCTTCATCATGCAGGGTTCAAGGTACCTGGGGTCTATTGGGTGATTGAGCTTAAATCCTGCGCAAGTCACAGCATTAGCAGAGCATCTTGCGTTGTGACTTGCGCAGGATTCAATTTTTTTTCTTCGGGGTGGGTCTTGATTGCTTAAAAAAAAAACCCGCTAATGCAAAGGGTTCTCAGTGTTGTCTTGTCTCGGCTAAGAAATATCTACCATTCTTTTGCAGAATCCGTGTGAGCAAGACCTTGTAAGAAAGATGTTTGCTGCCTTTTGTGCCGAACGAGGGAGCTCTCTCTCGCAGCAGACAGAAAAGAGCAGTTTTTTTGTTTTTTGTTTTAAATTCAAACTTGCGAAGTTAACAGATGTTACGTTAGTCCTTTTGTGCAGCATTATTGTAATACATACCAAGAATATAAGTAAAGGAGATATTGTGATTTATTTACCCTCTCTTGTCTGGGGATCGCTTTAACCCCCTCCCTGCCATCAAACGCATAGTTTGCTTCTGAAATCTTTGCTATTTCAACTACCAAAAGCCACATCCGTCCAAGTAACGTAGATACAAATTGATCCCAGCAAGAGCTATAGATCCTCATGAACCCTTCCGCCGCGGGGGCTCATGAGGATCTATGTCGCTTGCAGTTGTGTCGTGTCACCTTTTATCGGCAGCGAAAAGGTTCAACTTGGTTATGCAGTATTTTGCTTAGGGTCTTGCGCAGGACATATAAGCCCACTCGTGCAATATCACGGCCAATGCAGGCAAAAACGACGGGCTTGTTCATATAGCATGTCCGTTAAAAGTCCTGGTAAATCAAAATGGCACAGTTGCAGTGCGGCCGAATTTATCTGTGTTCAGGTGGTACTCCATAGGCAGTAGCTGTACCTGTCCCCCCCCCCCCCCCCCTCCCCCCCCCTCCAACCCGCTCGGCCGGTTAGGGCCGTCTATTATCACTTCAGTGCCGTGGACGTTAACTCTCGAACTAACCAATACCACTGAGCATCTTGTATAGTTGCTTGCACATTTAACCCTTATCATTCGGAACACACCAGTGTGTGAAATAAGTTAGACTAAAATAGTTCAAGGGTAGTGCCAGAATAGCTTGGCGCCTCTAGGCGCCAAGCTATTCTGGCACCACCCTTAAACTAAAGCCATTGGTCTATATCCTTAATCGGTAAGTACTATAATGTCGCTTGCCTATGGCAGTGTACACATTTTAAGCAGGCTTTTAGCCTCAGTATGATATGGGTTAAACTCAGTCAGGCAATGGAGGCCTGCCAATTACCGGTACACTTCAGACTTTGCCGGGAGGCAGATGCCGGAAAACACATGCCCAAAACACATTGACAGGTGTAGACTTAACCCATTCAGCCCCGACGCCCTACAGCAGGAGATGGGTAGGCCATGGTAATTCAAGGGTTATAATAAATTATTTTTTATAAAGCGCAAACTCCCTGCAGTGCAGGCTCTAAGCGCTGTACAATGCAAATCAAAGTTAAAACCTAAACACAAATCAACAGACAGCAACAACACAAAATACAAATATTACAATACAAATTCTAAAATTAACAGCACATAAACACACCCAAAGCACAAACAACCATCGCAACAAGGACTGGCACAGGATCATCACGATGTTGTTGTGAAACAGAAAAGATACTGGAATTTGGTAAGACAGGCGCCAAGCTAATCTGGCACTACCCTTGAATTATCATGGTCGATCCATCTCTTGCAACGGTGCATAGTCGTTACATGACCCCTCCAACATTTGGGAAATACGGCCGTGGGGCTGAATGAGTTAAAGCTACATTGTACAGGCAACAACGGTTAATAATTCATAATAGTTTCCGCATAATGATTAGATTGTGTTCTTATAGCATGTCCCACGTTAATGGTGCATGGGACAAAAGTAACTTCTGTTGAATTTGTTTTAATTTCGAAGTATCGTTAAATGAACGATTTTTCTGCTTGTATTCTCAATAGCTACGTGGGTGAGTTGCCCGTTGTCATAAAGGCACCAACACCACATCATGTAGACTGTGAAAGGAAAGGTGGAAAAGTCTGAGTTAACAACCATGCCGCATTTCCCAAATTTGCAGGTGTCGCCTAACGACTATGTACCAGTTGCAGGAGATGGAGCTACCAAGATAATTTAAGGATAAGGCCAAAAGCTAATCTGGCACTACCCTTGAACTATCATGGTCAATCCATCTCCTGCTGTAGTGCGTCCGGGCTAAATGGGATAAGGTAGTAGGGTTGTATGGGAATTCGGGGGGGGGGGGGGGGGGTAGGGGGTAAAAACACCGGTGGTTGCATGTACAAGGGGGGGAAACCCATCGGTCTAAGGACGCAGATTAGGCCAATTAGTCAGCAAAGGGCCACAAGCCCCCAGCAGCCAGCATCTTACAGACAGCACGACCTGGCTGAACTACTGTTGAAGGAAAAGCAGAACTTTTAAATGTCAAAACTGACACGTTGTTGTATTCGTTGACGTGAAAGCGTGTCGGAGGGTCGTCTTCCAAGCGGACAGTGGAAACCGGGACACGTTTTCAGATCGTCCGGGTTTTACCCCACTGTCCAATATTGCTAGATTGCATTACGAAAAATGGATCGGGGTAAGTTATTATATGTAACGCTGAGCAGGCAACCAAGGTCATCTTCCCACTGCATGGATAGCTCAAAGGTAGGCCTACATTATCAAAACATAAGCATTACGTTTATCTCTCCCTTCCCACTGTGATATATAATTAACCCATTCAGTCCTATGCCTTGAAATTCCCAAACTTGGAGGTCGTTCTCTGAAGACTATATACCAGTTCTGGAGGCAGGTCAACCAAGATTGTTCAAGGGTGGTGCCAGAACAGCTCGGCGCCGAGATGTTCAAGCAACACCTTTGAACTGTTGTGGTCAGTCCATGTCCACGTGTAGTGTATCAGGGCTTGGTGGATTAAAACTGCATGTTGAGATCTATCATATGAATGAAGTGAACACCACCCAGCTAAAGGGGCATAGATCTTCATAAGCCCTCGCACATGCGAGTGCTTATAAGGTTCAATGCCTCTTGCCTCGTGAGGCTCTAGCTTCTTGCTGGCTGTTTTGAATTCGTGATCTGTAGACGGATGAGTTCATTGGCGCTGAGACTCTAACAAAAAGTGGGGTTGGGGGTCGGGGGGCTCATTTCAGAAAAGAAAAAGAAAAAAAAAAAACACACACACAAAAAACTTGTGGCTCGTGCGAGTGAAATGTTAACACCGTCACTGGCGAGAATAAGTGAACACTCAACAGGAAGAGGTATAGATCCTCTGTGCGTCCTGCTGAAATCTCTTTTGCTCAGACCACTTCCCGATGAGCAAAAGGCCATCGGGCCGACGTCGGCCGCCGTTGGCCCGCGCACGACCGTGCGCGGGCCAACGGCGGTCTACGTCGGCCCGATGGCTTTTGCGCATTGGGTTTGTATCTATGTTTATTGAGGACTGGGGCATATTTGCTGTTGAATTTACAGTGATTTCAGAAACGCGGTCTGCGTCGACTGGCATTGGACAAGCTGCGTGTTGAGGTAGCTGGTGACGTCCGGCGCGACGTAATTCATGTACATGTGTGATGATCGGTGAAGGTGGACATTTTGGACTAAACTGGCACTGTCCATAAACTATCATGCCCGATCCACCTGGACTGTTGTATTCTATTCCTACAGTCAAGAACGCGCGAAGGTGATCACATACTGAAATAGTGTTACTGTTGTTGTTGTGGTTGGTTTTTTTTTTAATATATATTTTTTTATTTTTTAAATTTATTTATTTTTATTTATTATTTTATTTATTTATTTATTTATTTATTTATTTTTTTTTTTTTGGGGGGGGGGGGTGAGGAGGTGGTGGGTTGGGAGGAGTGGGGGGGGGGGGGGGGAGTGAGGCAGTGTATGGTATTTCTCTACTACTTAATTGAAGAGCGAAACTTTTTCTCTTTTCTTTTTTTAATTTCCACAAACACTGTACAAATTGCAGTAAATTAATTGCTCATAATAGCTCAAGTATAGTGTCTCTAATGCAATACACAGGAGCTGTAAAGGTTGATGCCACAATTTATTTTAATCATTATGCGGTATTTTGTTTTGGATAGAAGTTTCGTTCTATGTGTTGTGTTGAGATGATGGTATGTTCTTTTTTAGATGACGTCAAGAACATGTGAAGTAATATGTTTGTTTGGAACGAACTGTATGCGTATGGTCAGTGTGAATTGGAAGACGCACCACTAGTCATGAGAGTTTGCTCTAAAGCTAGAGTTTGTTTTTTGTGAGAGGTGAAGATAGCTAGAGGTGCCTTGGATAATCTATTGTAGTATAGATAGAAAGAGAGCAGAATGCTCAGTACAGAAGTGTGTAAAATATGTAGTTGAAGAACTACGCGTAACAAGATCGACTCATTAGTATAACGTGTATAATGGTCCTTGTCAACGGCCATGGTGGGCAGACAGGCCTGAAATAGTCGACAAAGTAATCTTTCACGCATCTTTGGGTATGTATTTGTTTGTTAAATAGTAGATTCAAGAAATGTGTTAGTTGATTGGCTCTGGATCGGAAACTGTATGACATTCGGGCGCGTATCGGCGAGTTTGCGGTGTCGTCTGGCGATCGGGCGCGGGCATGAAGTCGGATGGTCTGAAGCGTTTCGTTGAGCCTGTTTGATTTTGAAATGATTCGGGTCGAGTTAAGAGGTTATGTGTTGAGCGGAACTATGTCGTATTCGAGTGTGTGCATGGAATTTCGAATTGATTGTTATTATGATATTTTATTCGATGTCGGAAACGATCGGGAATCGTCGACAACATCCGGAAACCGTTGGCGGTCGTCATCACTACCAAGTGTCGTCATTCGGGCGGAAGTAACGATTAAGCAATGGCGGATTTCTAATAGCGAGATACAATTTTTATGTGTTGAATAGATGCTCTCCAGGTGGGACGCTGGATGTATGTACTTCAGGTGGGAATGTAGTCAACGTGGTGTACGAGATAGTCAAGTTGATCCAGGCGGTGTGCAGCGGAGCTTAGACGGGCCATCGCGAGAGATAGTCTGATTATTCGACCAGTGGCGAGACTGAATCAACGAGCAGCGACGCTATATTCATCTTCATTCACGGTCGGAGTAATTGAACTGTTTAATCGTTCGAGGATCTAAGCATCAACTTAATTAGTGTCAGTTATTTTCAACAGACAATGAGAAGTGACATCGTATTGGAACAATGAGTGTTTGAGATGTGATTAGTACTCTGAACATTGTGCGCATGGTTAAGTGTGTGCGTGTATTACAGGTGCATGTATGAATTGAGTGAATAGTGCGTAGGTTTGTATACGTCTTGTCTATTGGTTGTCGTGCGAATGAGAAAAATCGAATCATTAAAATCGAACTAAAAATCCAACAATTCCGTGTGGTATATATTCTTCCTCCCTGGTGTGACAGTTGATGTATCCCTCGCGTATGGAGCCGCCTGCGGTGCTTGTGAATGATTCACGTCTATGAGGAAAATCAGCTGTGTCGCTGTACATCATGTGTGTGCCGGTGTGTGATTTTGGACCTTACGGCAGAATGCCGTAAGGTCCATAATCATAGACCAGCACACATATGCTTTGCGATATTTCCACCTCACGATTCCGGATTGCACAATTTTACACGCAGCATTTGCGTTCAACGCTATGGAGTCGTCATTAAACAGATTGCGAACACTCCATTACGCTCCCGTGTTTTACGAATGTTTGCCCAGAAACAGTTTTAACTCATTCGAGACGTGCCGCCTACGGAGTTAAACAGACCACTGGATAACATATATATATATATATATATATACTATATATATATCTATATATATATCTATCTATATATATATCTATATATCTATCTATATATCTATACATACACTCATGTATATGCTTTCTCTCTCTCTCTCTCTCTCTCTCTCTCTCTCTCTCTCTCTCTCTCTCTCGCTCGAGCGCAATCCAAGCATGCAGATATCTTCGGGCCGACAACGGCCGCCGCTGGCCCGCGCACATATGTGCTCGGGCCAACGGCAGCGGTTGTCAGCCCGATGACCTTTTTGCTTCGTTTGTTTTGTTTATGTTACCTATAATATCACTGGACCACATTCGCCATGGATAGAATTAAGAGCTGGAACGATAAAATACATTTTAGCCATTAATTGACCGAGCATTGATATATAATTAAAAACTGCGTGTTCAAAATGCAATCGACAGCCGGCGCAAGATCAGTTGTATGATAAATGATAGCGGTAGCATTAATTTGTTGTAGATATTTACAGCAGAGTGGGATATTGTTCGCTAGCGTGGACAGAAAAAGTTGGAAATAAAGTTGGAAATAAAGCTTGCCGAGTGTAATCACAGGCACGTGATGATTGCTGCGTCATTGGTCACATCCCAGCGCGGACAGTAGTAAATACTATTTACTATTACCCGTGTTAGGAGGTGAGCAATGACGGAACAATCATCCCGAGCCTGTGACTAGAACAGTTTTCTGTCAGCACTTCAGTGCTAAGGCGCTCGCGTCACGTTGATACAATGTAGCGGTTTCTTCTGGTGAATCTGCGCGTGTCCGATACAATCTCGCAGTACGAGTAAGAACTAAGAGGGTCGGAAACTGCTAGAAAGTACGTCGGAAGTGACGTGTTCACGACAAAGTCACCATTCAGTCATGTTAACCTATTTTGCCCCAACACCCTACAGCAGGTGATTGACCATAATAATTAGTCAAGGGTAGTGCCAGATTAGCATGGCGCCTTTAGGCGCCAAACTAATCTGGTACTACCCTTGAATTATCATGGTTAATCTACCTCCTGCAACTGGTACATAGTCGTTATTAACAATTCCAAATTTTGGGAAATGCACCCGTGGGGCTTAAAGGGTTAATAATGTTGATATGATGAGAACAGGTACGTTCTAGCACAGCTTTTACTTTTGAGAAAGGATCTGACATAAAAATAATCGTCGCTGCTGGCGAAGCAAAGAAAACAACAAACAAACAAACAAACAAACAAAAAAGCTCGTTTCGGATTGGTGCATTAACACTGGCAGTTAAAGGCTAAGCGTTAACCCGTTTAGTGCCGGTCGACACAGACTGTTTCTGCAGTCTTCATTAATTCAACACCAGAAAGCCGTAGCAGTCCCAGGAACATGGATTCAAAGTGGTTTCAGCAGGAGGCATTGGTCCGCAACTGCCAGTGCTGATGTGGATTTAGGTCTCCTGTGGTTGGGTGGTGTTCATAATTTATCGGCACTGCCATTGAACGGGTTAAGTTGAAAGTAGAACCGCAATGTACATCCATTTTTTTTTTTTTTAATGTATTATTTTGTCTATTGCTTTCTCAAACTGATCAGCTTTGTCTGGCGTTGACACATCACATCCGTTCTGATCTGCTTTTGACCTACGTTGTAACTGTTAACGACCTTATCACTATTGAAAGTAAGCTTGTATTGGGCCCGCGCGGGTTTACGCCAGAAACAGCAACAACGACTAAATCAACGTAACAGTGTTAACAGTCAGTTTGCTAAACCTGTTCACTGAAAGGCGGAGGGATGATTTTTTTTTTTTCAGTTGGCAATCGAGTAAACATCCCATGGCATTGCTGTAGGCGCCAACTTTACGTGCATGGCGGTCCAGACACCCTGCTTTGCACACGGAACCCGAACTCAGAATTCTTGAAATTATCAAAACTGGGAACTGTTCTCTGAACACTGCACACTGGTTCAGGATACTAACGCCTCCACTGTCGAGGAAAACGGAGCACCACCCAGCTGCAGGAGGTATAGATCCTCATGAGCCCCCGCAGTTGCGGGGGCTCATGAGGATCTATGCCTCATGCTGAAACCGCTTTGTGTCCATGGGTCAGTTGCATGAGCGAGCTTAGTCCTGCAGCAGCCACTAAGCAAGGTGCGCCGCTTTATGCAACTGGCCCCAGGTTCCTTTGACGGCCGGTTGGGGGAGTTTTGACGTTGACGTTCCAATAATTTGTAAAACACAGCCTGCGGCCATTAGCAGTAAAGGGGTTAACGTCGACCTTGCTGGTTTAATCCCCTGACTGCCTGTGGACACAGATGGTATTTCGGAAGGCCTTGTGAAAGCTATCTCCAGTCGTCACAAGAAACATGGATACTAAAGTGGTTTCAACGAGAGGCTTATATTCTCGTGAGGATCTATACCTCGTGCAGTTGGGTGGTGTTAGCATTTTCGGCATTGAAGGGGTTAAGTGTGCTGCTGGGAGAGTTTGGCGCCTTCTTCGGGATAGTTGGCGCGTGGTGCCATATTACATTGAGGCCCAGAAGCTGTCGAGCCTCAAGACAAGACTTACGGACATGTGTGCTGGTATGTGATTTAGGACCTTACGGCGTGAAGCACACAGCTCATTTTCTAGTTCTAAGAACACTGCTGCACTGCAGGTTGGGTTGGGTTTTTTTTTTTTTGTTTGTTTGTTTTTTGGTGGGGGTGGGGGGGGGGGGTGGGGGGGGTTCCCCCTGACAACGCAGACTGCATAATTTTTTTAATCTGGCTGGTCATTTCCAAAACCGCTTTTTTTTTCCTTTTAGTTTTTTTCTGGCATTTTTTAGGATTTTTGCCCGCTGCCATCGCCCCCCCCCCCCCCCCTTCCAAATCTCCCCTTCCCCTTTGATTTTTGTGTCCCTTGACATTCAAAATATGCAAACTACGTTGAACTTCTCTTTTTAATGTCATGCTGCAATTAAAGACTTGTTTGTTTGTTTTTTTAATGTGGAAAAATAATTTAACGGTTTTGCCTGCAGAAAATGATGCGATACTTTTTTTTTTTCTCATCCCGATCCTCTTTTTCTGAAATTCTTTCTGCTTTTTCCGTCATTGACATTCAAAATGCGGCGATTGCCTCATGAAAATAGCTGCAGTGATATAGACCCCTGGTATTGATTCCTCTCCGCACTCCAGCAGCAAAACACCTTCCATCTGTAAGATGCACAGAGCCTGTGGAATGCCCGGTGTATGTTTAGCTCATTTAAGGCGCGCCGTATCAGTAGATGCGAAAGTGTCGTATAGTGTTGCCGGCGTAACGCTATACGACACTTCCGCAACTATTAATGCGGGACACCTTGAATGAGTTAGTCGTGGAATAGACCCCGTGGCACGGATTTCGTAATGTCTCGCCACATACCACGGGCCAGTTGCATGAGTGAGCTTAGTCCTGCGCCAGCCACTATGCAAGGTGCTCCGCTGTGGCGGATTACCTTGCTTAGCGGCTGTTGCAGGGTTGGTGTCACTCATGCAACCGACCCCAAAGGCATAGGACCCCATGCCTTGGTCCGTGACTGGATTTAACTCATTCTGCCCGCGACACACCACAGCAAGATATGGCACGTCCATGATAGTTCTTGGGGCAGTGGCAGAATAGCTTGGCGCCTGTAGGCGCCAGGCTATTCTGCCACCACCCTTGAACTATCATGGTCGATCTGTCTCCTAAATTGTAATGCAGTCCTCAAAGGATAACTCCAAACTATGGGTATTTCGTAGCTCGGGCACAATGAGTTAAACCTTAAGGTAGAGAATCACAGAGCAGCATGAGACTGATCTTCAGTTGCCCCACAGATCAATGTCAGGGTCTCGTGAGGACCGTGTCTATGAGGCGCAGGCAACTTGCCATTCCAGGAACGCAAGAAAAGATCTCGTAAATTTCACACCACAAGATTTATTTCACAACAGCAAGCCCCAGCCATAGGAAAGGAGCATCCATACTCATGAGCCCTGATCAGGGCCATCACGACCCCTGCCTCTGTACGAGACATAGATCCGCATGAGCTCCTGCAGTTGCTGGGGGCTCTAAGTGATCTATCTCGCTGGCAGACATAAGTGATTCACTGCCTATGTCACTTGCAGACATAAGTGATTCACTGTTGGCGTGATCATCAGCTCAGGAGAGTTGCACGCTATGTCTATTCCCACTAGCTACTTCACCAGCCATGTTAATGTCTGCGCTGCTGAGACTAAGGAAGTGATAGGGAGTTCGACTTCAGCTTCGTCAAAAGAGGTGGCTGGCGATCGATACAGGGATAATTCGCGTTTTGGGAACCGTACAGTTTAGTTACTGAAAATACCGCTGTACTGCATTATATTCAGCCACGAGAGAACGTCTTAGTTAAGTCCTTTGAGAGGTGCTGCATCCGTATACGCGGCTTCAGGCCGAAAGCATCACGTCTCGAATGAGTTAAACTATTAACACAGCAAGATATGGCTCGACCATGATAGTTCATGGGTGTTGGCAGAATAGCTTGGCGCCTAGGTGCCACCCAAGCTATTCTGCCAACACCCATGAACTATCATGGTCGACCTGTCTCCTGAATTGTAATGCAGTCCTCAGAGGATAACTACAAAATGTGGGTATTTCGTACCGCGGGCACAATGAGTTAAGCTGTACATAACACAATACTACCGGTGACGGATATACCTTGCTATTTTAAGGGTGGTGCCAGAATAGCCGCGTTGTGCCGGCCATGATAGTTCAAGGGTGGTGCCAGAATTGCTGGGCGCCTTTAGGCACTATGACAAAGCTGTCCTGGCACCACCCCAGATCTGTAACGGTCGAACTTCGCCTGAACGGGCATGTAGTTTTCAGATGAGGACGCCCACATTTGATGGAGATTGTACCTCATCGACGAAATATGCCGAAACCTTCAGCTGTCGGTAAAGATCTTTGTCGAGGTGATTCTGGCAAGAATGGTGGTGGTGTGTGTGTGTGTGTGTGTGTGTGTGTGTGTGTGTGTGTGTGTGTGTGTGTGTGTGTGTGTGTGTGTTTGTGTACAATTTAATGTACAGGTCGGTTGGGTTTCTGACTAAAAACTGAGGATGTCTGTGTTTATGCACGTTGACAGTTTGCAGTGCAGAACATTCTGTTTGAGAAAAAGTGGTTATTTGCATTTCCGCTAAGGTTTATGTATTTCTTTCCCGCTATAATGGCAGGCTGAATGTTAAACAATTCCATCCGGCATACCCAACGTCTTAGCTTTATGGTTGCGAGTCTGCAGTCCATTGACAAACAAAAATGAACACCGGATCGCCTCAGCGCCAGACGATCATTGACCTTTAAAGACCAGAGAGAGGCATGTATTCTCATAAGCCCCTGCATGTTGTGGAGGTTCAGGAGGATCTAAGCCTCTAGTCGATTATTTTTCTTCGCTGTAGTCATGCTGCAGTAAACACAGGAATCCATTAACTGCAGGCCTAATGCCTCCTAATGAAACCCGCGTCTGTGCAAAGAATACAAATACAAAAATGTCCTCTCAGTTTGAAAAAAATCAACTCGCTTGTTTCATTCGTTTTCTTGGCGAGTTAGCTTCTGGGTGCAATTTTGGATGAATTTTTTTTGGGGGACTAGAAACACTTTTATATCTGTCATTCTGTTTTTCATCGCATGTCATTCTGATTTGCCTATTTATCTTTTTAACTCTTAAACTCCCAGAACTAAATAACTTTCATTTGATATAATGGAAGTCAGTTAATTCTGGGAGCTTAAGAGTTAATATCGATTTGCGAAGATTCTGGGAGAGTTCACTGTCCGCTGCTGTCTTAAGATTTCATTTCAAAGCGATTCTGACAAGAAAATGCAAGTTAATTTTCACAGGACTTGTTTCTAATTAAAATGAGTGCTGTGTCATTTCTTAAATAGCCAATTACACTACAGTGAAGCCCCCTTAAGTAGCAATATTTTTTTCAGGAACTTACAATAGGTTATGTGAATGTAACATCTCCAGGCATTTCAGAAGGGAACGCAGTTTTATTGTTAATTTCTTGACTGCCACTGACGATACCGTTCGGCTGAAAAGACGCGTGATCATGCGTCTTTTCAGCCGAACGGTTTCGTCAGTGTGATTGAAGGGGTTATTAAGCTGTGATGAAGCTCTATGCTCGTGCATAGTGCTCACACATTAGGGTAAATACGGTACAGTTTTTGGTTTGTTTGTGCCGATAGTCCGTGGGGCCTGCTCTCCACGTGGAATCTTTAAGACATGGTTAGCACGGAGTTTTGGGTGAGTTCTGTTTAGTGAGTTCTAGGCAAAAGCTGTGTCTGTCAGAGGTCTAGTTTCGTCAGTACGGGGCTTATCGTCAGCTTGGACGGATGTGTTTGAGATACCTAGCCCGTATTCCAAGACTCTGAAGCCTAGAATTCAGGTATGTTTCTATATATGTAGTATTGATAGTTGTTAGTTAAAGACAGTAGGCGTTGGTAAGAGTAATCTGGTTGTATAGCGTTGTTGATTGGTATACAGTTATTTACCGAGATGGATGACTAAAGGAATGTAAGGTGTGTATGCTTAAGTCGCTATGAAGGTAGTACGTGGATGGTTAAGCATAGTCTTTTCCAGTGTATAGAGTAGTGTATAGCAAGAGTGTTAGGCTATAGTCTGTTTCAAGTTAGTGACAGAGATATGGGGGTGTTACGAAAGTAGACAGTTTATGAAGCACGTGTGTGTGTGTGTGTGTGTGTGTGTGTGTGTGTGTGTGTGTGTGTGTGTGTGTGTGTGTGAATGAACGTGTGAGTTATTTGTATCAGCCAGGTTACGTGACGTTTCTCATTGATCCAATATGTTGTGTGTTTAGCAAGTGTTACGTTGTTGTTGTGTTTAGAGTGCTTGTAAAGAGTGGAACTGCAGTCGTCTGAGGTTGAACAGGCTGCCATCGAGACGATACCTGATGTACACTGCATCGTCATCATCGAGGTCCACTGTGGCCTGCTTCAACATCATGCTAAAAAAGATGGTGAAGAGGGTCGGTGCCAGCACGCAGCCCTGCTTTACGCCGTTGAGAATAGGGAATGGTTCTGAGAGGTCATTGTTGAGTCTGACCTGGCCTTGCTGGTCCTCGTGTAGCTGGACAATCAAGTCACTTTAGAAAGGGAGCCCGTGTGTTGAGTTTTACCGCATGGATGCGCTCGTCTGAGTCAGTGGCGGTGTATGCGTCTGTTGTGCGAGAGTCTGTGCGTACGACTGTGGGCAAGTCTGCGTGCGTTACATTAGCCCATGACTGAACGTGTGCTGTACATCGCAGTAACGTTTCAGACGGTATATATATATATATATATATATATATATATATATATATATATATATATATATATATATATATATATATATATATATATATATATACTGATCAACAAAAGAAACGCAAATTTTTCACCATAACGCTTTTCTTAGTAAATATGCTTTAATCCGGGTAATTTTGACCTTATTTATTAGAAAATGTTATGAATAGTGTGTTATGCCTTGTGCGAATAGAATGTTTAGTCATAAAAATCGCACATCGATGACTTATGATGTCATCAGTGACACTACCATCACATTACAACGTTACATTGTTGTGTAATGTTCTGTGCATCTACTGTGGGAAATCAGGGTATTTACCCGACCACATATAGTAGTGCACCTTCGTGTTTGTGTATGTATGTTTCTCCTGCCTACTTCCTAAGTTCCGGAGAAAGACATGGGTTATATAAGAGACCTGATGCCTTCTTTTTGAGGATGCAAATGATCGTCTTGTTCTATACCTGCGTATTTCTCTGTGGGCTTTAAATTGGGTGCCTGATAGGCGGGGGCAGGGGATCTAACTGTTTGTCTGTCCAGCGCTGAGTGATTCCCCTTGGTTTGTGTACAATTCTGCCAGCGCTAGCCTCACCTGTCTGGTTTGTGACTACCACATCACAGGATATTGAAAGTCAAATAGAGAGCATCTGCAAGAAGACACAGCTGAAAGCCAACCAATGTGCAGTGTCACTAGGGTCCGTGTGCATGAAAATCCGGTCGGTTTGGTCTTGACCTACTTTTCGTTTGTCAAAGGCACCTAAATAATCAACATGACCTACAAACATGAAAATCAAAAAGTTCTTTATTTTTAGGTTAGCGGCCTTATTTATCTGATAAATGGATATGGGTGTGTTCATTATCTCTGTGTCGGTCACTGAAGCATAAAAATGGTTCGAAAGTAATTCACATAAAATAAATAAGATTTATTAAGAAAATGATGTGCACCGGAAGTTCTGGTTCTCTAATAAATTTTTCGAGTCAAATTTCGTTTGAGGCAGTCAATAACATCATAAGCAATCCACACAACTTGTGTGTTAAAACATATCACAGGAAACTTCTTCACAGTGTGTCCAGTTTTGCTTATTTTCACCATTAATGAAACCCTGTGTCCTCCTAGGTAGCCATGGGCGATAACTCATCCAATTTTTGTGTAAAGGTAGCTCAGACAGTAGGCTAAACGTCTGAAGTAAGCAACAAATAAGATTTTCTTTTTTTGCTGTCAGGGTGGCTCTTTGTTTGCGGGTACACTTACAGACACTTTTGCGTTTTTAATGGAAGTCAGTGTATATATATATAAGAATAAGAGTACTTTATTATCTCGAAAAGAGAAATTCGGTTGTGGTACATTTATAACAAATAGTACAAACAAGACATAAAAACATTATAGCATAATTATGAACATTTTCTCCCTGCACTTGCACAGCTACAAATTCCAAATGGATATAAAGTAAACACTACAAAATCTTTACACATAACTCTTACACATCTCACACAAACATCTTTTATGGACTGAACTGAGCGGCACTTATACATTCACACCCACCTCTACATATGCATACATAATACGCGTGTTTCAACCTAGTCCTAAACCTCACTACTTACTATACAAACGTCTCAGTACATTATTACACATTATTACACAAGCTGCATAATTAAAGTCTACCGTAGTAAAATAATTAGTGGGTGAACACTCAGTAACAACAATCCCAGTATGTCCTTGTTCACCACCAAATAAAACACAATATAATCACTTCTCTAAAATCAACAAGCTCCATTCCTACTGATTGCACAGGTAAAGGGGGATAGGGGGAGGAGTTAGGTTTGGGTATGCGTGGATGTACCTACAGATTGCTTAGAGTGATGGATTTGGGGATGAAACTGTGCTGTAGTCTAAGTGTTCTAGCTTTGTGCGTGCGGAGTCTGCGGCCAGAGGGGAGGAGTTCATATATATATATATATATGCGAGGTCGATGCATTGACTCCGTCAGTATTCTACGAAAATCAGCGAGTTTTGTTGTTTTCTCAGCACAGGTGTGGGATGATCATTGATAAAGTGCTATTTGCTACTACCCGTGTTCAGAAGTGATCAACATCGCAACGATCACCCCGTGCCTGTGTGTTTCAGCATGCCTTCATCACATTAAGTCAGCTGCATATAAATGGAACCAGCAAGAGGCCTAGATCCTCATGAGCCCCCGCATTTGCGGGGGCTCATGAGGATTTATGCCTCTTGCTTTTGTGTTTTGCCACGGTTTTTATGTGTTGCCCTAATGACTTTTTCGATGAAATTTCCTTGCTGAAGCGCATTCTTGGCAAATCCTTTGTCTCTGGGATTTATGAGTCTGCGGTAGTGTGTGTCTTATTAAAGCGGTGTATTTGGATGCTAATAATAATAATAATAATCGCATTAAATAGGCGCTTTATCCCAATTGAAAATCGGCTCAAAGCGCCGCCGCGAACTTAACCCAACAAGCACGCTCACGTGAATCACGCGCATTCACTCACACACTGTACATAAACACAGAACATTCACGTGGTGCTAAGGGCAAGCTCAAGCGAGCTACTGTAGTTTTTGGAAATTCAAAATCGTTGTATTGAAATTTGATTAAGTGGGCTGAAACTGATACCAAAGTGGAGGGGGAGGAAGAGCCGGAGTACCCGGAGAAAGAACCCCCGACGGTCCGCCCGAATTAACGGTGACACTTACTAGAGGAGAAAAATCCGACGCCGGAACCCGTAATCGAACCTCGCACCTTTAACCACTGCGCCACGGACCGCCCCAAATCTTCCAAATTTTATCTCCTAGTTCCACTCTGACCGACACCCATAAAACTGTTCGGGGCGGGGGGTGGAGGGGGCGCACTTTTATCTGCAAATAGCTTAAACTCGCATGCAGCTGCAACTGCGTTAACTCATTCTACCCCAGACACACCACAGCAAGATAAGGTTCGACCATGATAGTTCAAGGGTGATGCCAGAATAGCTTGGCGCCTATGGGCGCCAAGCTATTCTGGCATCACCCTTGAACTATCATGGTCAATCTGAGTCCTGCACTGCAATGCAGTCTTCAGAGGACAACGGCAAAATTTGGGGATTTCGGTGATGGGGTAGAATGAGTTAACTCATTCAGCCCGACGACCGCATTTCCCAAATTTTAGAGGCGTCATCTAATGACTATGCATCAGTTGCAGGAGATGGATCGACCATGATAATTCAAGGGCAGTGCCAGATTAGCTTGGCGCCATGCTAATCTGACACTACCCTTGAATTATCATGGTCCACCCATCTCCTGCTTTACAGCGTCAGGGCTGACTGGATTAATGCAGAGGCGTATTATGCAGAGGCTTACGAATGCGAACTGTCCTGCCTCAGACAGAGGAAAACACCGGGATTAAAGCTTTCGACTGCCATAATCGTAATCTGTTTAGGCAGATCCTTTCATCCGCGAGAGGCTAAGGCTCTCATGAGTGCCTGCTGTTTAGATGCGCCATTACTTTTACCTCAGTATATCTTAGTTCTCAGGCACTGGAAAACAAATGGATTGCAGCGTTGGACCGTAGTACAACTGCATAAGCAGCCTCTTTCAACTGCAAGAGGCATAGACTCACATGAGCCCCTGCAGTTTCAAGGGCTGACGAGAATCCAGGTCTTTTGCTGCTTCAGACACGACATTACGTTGTACTTGGGCTGTCGGGATTGAAGGGTTTGACTGTACAATGAACTGTAGGCAACCCCTTTTAACTACAGGACATAGACTCACATCAGCCTCTGCAGTTCCAGGGACCCGTGAGAGTCTATGCCTCTTGCTGATGCTGATTTGTCCGAACTTTATTGACCCCCACCCGGGTCTGCCCTGGGGGACTTGGGTGGGGTTAACTACTTTTGAGTTCCCAGAGTCACCCTGGTCAGCCCCACAGGGTGGGTTTTCCCTTCTATTCTGGGGCATGTGTTTCTGTCTACCCTTGGTCCATTCACCTGTATTTTCCTTTTTTTAAACTCTCCCTACTGTCTGCGCTGTCTGTAGCTCTTGATATTTAGGGCCGGATCCGGGGGGGGGGGGGGCCCAATGCCCCCCCCCCTTCCCCCATAAAAACTACAACATAAACTTTGATACACTGAAGGATGATATTTGCTCACCTTGGTGAAAGAAAAAAAAAAAGCCATACTCAAAACAGTCAAAACTCTGCTTTAGGTGTCTGTTTCAGGTGGTTCATTTCTCCCCCCCCCCCCCAACATGTAAGTGATCCGGCCCTGATATTGGATGTGTGTTGCTAAATGATCTCAGATTTATTTAGCGTATTAGACCAGCTGGCGACATACATTCAATATTCTGTTTAGGTTCAGGCACGTCCCAAAACAGTCTTGTTGCTGTCGGGACGGCAATGTACAACCAACCGAACTTTATTGAGCACACAGGCTACCACTTATCTCTCAGGCAAAGGAAAACAACTGGATTTAACCCGCTCAGTGTCAGTTGACGCTTACTGTATTTCTGCAGTTTTCGTTAACCGTTTTCATCCTGATACAACCACTGCTTGAATAACTTTGACTATGATAGTTAGTTCAAGGGTGGTGCCAGACTAGCTTGGCGCCTCAAGCGCCAAGCTAGTCTGGCACCACCCTTGAACGAAAACGCTTGATCTGTCTCCTAATCTATAATGTAACCTTCATAGGACAATAAACATTTTTTTAAAAAAATCAAACTCATGGTGCAATGGGATAATACTACACCTAAAACCCTGCCTGTCCCAGGAACATGGGTTCAGATTGGTGTCAGCAAGAGGCACCTGCGGGGACTCATGAGGATATATACCTCTTGCAGTTGGGTGGTGGTCAGATTTTCTCGGCATTTGACCGTTCTACCGAGTAGTCGATACAGGCAGCAAACTAACCGGCAGCCGGCAGTGCCAGTATGCCCGTATTGTACTTAGTACGCGGGCTGACACTTGGCTCTCAGGGAAAGAAAACAACTGGCTCTAAGCGTTTGACGGTCATAATAAACGATACAGGCAGCTAGCCGGCAGCTGACAGGCGGCGAACCGAAGCTTTGGAAACACGGATCGATTGGGCATGGGCATCGGCAGGGACCGGCCAAGGAGGAAGGATGCCGAGAATTGGGTTCGCAGGTCATGTTGGTACCGTCTGTCTTCGCAACCAATTTCTTCCCGCGTCTCACGCCGCTGCCACACAGCCTTACCAGTCAGCGAGGCCTTAACCCATTTAGTTCCAAAGCCACATTTCCTAAATTTGGGAGGTGTCACTTAACAAATATGTACCCGTTGCAGGAGATGGATGGACCATGATAATTCAAGGGTAGCGTCCTGAAGGCGCCAAGCTAATCTGACACTACCCTTGAATTATCATGGTCCATTCATCTCGGGTGTTGGGGCTAAATGGGTTAAACATAACACTCTGGCTGTCTGTCCTACGTTTTAGGTCTCAGGCAAATGGGTTTTGTTCAGCAATACTTTCATCATGTCCGCCATGACGTACGCATGGCGCTATTAAGTTCTTGAGATATTTCGACAATTTAATCCGTTGGTCGCCCTGCTTCGGTGACTTTTTATATAACTATATTTCGCAGTTGATTTATGTGAATTCGTCTTCTGCCGCTTGGTTGGTTAGTTCGGGTTTAACGTCTACAGCACCGAGGTGATCATGGACGGCCCTGACGGGCGGGTTATCGGGGACAGGGAAATCTATTGCCTATGGAGTGCGACCTGAACACTGATCAACTCAGGCGCACTCCAACTGTGCCACTTTGATTTACCAGGACCTTTCAACCGACATGTTATTGAACAAATCCGTTTTTTCTCCTGGATTGTGAGTCCAGCTACCGGAGCCGGGACGGGATTCGAACCCACGACCCGGCGATTCCCTTCGCTCATTCTCCTGCTCCGACGTTTAACCGCCTGAGCTATTTCGGACTCATTTCTGCCTCTTGCGGGTGACTATCCTTTTCAAAGACTGACTATTCGCAGACTGTGTTTCTGAAATTTTTCTTAATTGAGCCGTCCAAGGAACATCCATACATAGTGGGGTCAACAAGAGGCGTAGATCATCATGAATCCCCGCAACTGCGGGGGCTCATGAGGATCTATGCCTCTTGCTGACACTATTTTATATACATGTTCCTTGGACGGTTATGGTTCTTGGACGTTAAATGAAAAAAAAAGATTTCAAAAACACTATCTGCGTCCACCGAGGGTGAAGGGTTTAAATTGATGGTAAAACTAATGGGATAATGTCTCCCATGCGCACACAGGAAGTGCATCACTTGCTGCGCGAATAGAATATTGATGTGTTCCAGTCTGGTGATTTATTTTTTTTTTAAATACTCAACGGAGTGGGTGTGTTTAGCCGCGTGTTGTCAGCACGAAGCATAGGATCGCGTGGACCACTGCAGATTGCAGGGATCTTTATGTCGTCCGTGTGAGGTATCGCGTGCTTGAGGGGCTCGTGAAGATCTAGCACCTCCTGTTGGTCAGTATGGACCAACCAACTTGCAATGTATATTACGTGTTCTTCACACGAAGTAGATCAAAGGTGGTGCAACATCACACCAGTGATGTGGGTGGCGTTTTGAAACCGCACGATGGAGCCAATGCGTGGAACATGGTTCGTTTTTAGCTTACACAAGCGAGGAAGAGTTCTCGGATCATTGCAGTTTCAAAGTGTGAGCGGCGTTTTTTGTTTCGAAACCCGGGCGTGTTGCAAATGCGTTTACTCATTTCAGACGTGCCGCCTCCGGATACGCGGCTTACGCCGTGTACCGGAGGCGGTTCGTCTCGAATGAGTTAACCCATTCAATGCCAAGGCCGCATTTTCTAAAATTTGGAGGTGTCACCTGACGATTATTTACCAGTTTCAGGAGATGCGGATGATCATGATAATTCAGGGGTAGTGACAGATTAGCTTGGCGCCATTAGGCGCCAAGCTAATCTGTCAATACCCTTAAATTATCGTAGTCTATCCATCTGTTGCTGTACTGCGTCGGGCCTAATGGTGTGTTTATCATACAATGACGCAATCGTTCAGACCGTAGAGAGGAAGAAGAGGCAGTGTTGGTGGGGGAGGGAGGAATGGGTTGGGGGGGATGGGGGGGGGAGGGGTGGGGAGGGCGGGAGGGGAGGTAAGAATGAGAGAAACGAAGCCCTTGTATTTGGCATACCACTGCGCAGCAATCGTAACAGCGTTGAAAACCTGGGGCGGCCTTCTTCAAGGGTGTGGTGAACGATAGCTCCAGACACAAGGAGAAACCCCTCAAGGCGAACTGCCAGCTGAGGAAACTTAGGAAGGGGAACTGCATTCCTCGTTCGCACTTCCAGTGCCAAATATTATGTATTTACTTCATGATCGACAGTACACAGAGCAGTACAAGTAGCATGTTTCTTCCGCTTTTTTAATTCAATAACGAATCACCTGTTACAGCTAGCTGAGAACGGAAATGCACTTGAAACTAGCGGTCCTTCAAGGCGGTATGGCAGCCGCGGAAAAATAAAGAAAGGAAAACCGCACTTCTCTGCGTTTGTCATTTTGCTTCCTGGTCGGAAATAATGGTTGGTTGGTTGGATGGTTGGTTGTACAATGCTTAACCCTGTCAGCTCCAACACCCTGTAGTAGGAGATTGATTGACCATGATAATTCAAAGGTAGTGCCAGATTAGCTAGGCGCCACGCTAATCTGGCACTACCCGTGAATTATCATGGTCAGTCCACCCCCTGCAACTGGTACATAGTCGTTGTAAGTAGCACAATTTTGGACATGCACCCGTCGAGCTAAAAGGGTTAACGTCCAGGACGTGCCTGCGCTGCGTGTGAAAAAATAAAACAATATTGAATATATGTCGCCAGCCGGTCATATAAGCAAAATAAACCTGACGAGCTAGGAACGCTGCACCTTCATGCTCATTTATCAGCGCCTACGTTTTATAAGAAAAAAAAATATAAGAAAATGAAAAAAAAATGTTATGGCACTTAAAATACAAAGTGTAATTTAACTTTCGGGTTTGTAGTAAAAATTAGCGCTTACAATTAATTACTGTTTAGAAAGGAAAAGCACTTAGAACTATAAGTATAAGGGTAGACACAGAAACACAAAGGAGGTCGATCGACGCTTTCGTTCGTGCTGGTATGTGAGTTTGAACCTTACGGTTTCGAGCATAAGATTCACATTCACAGACCAGTACACCACTGAGTCTTAGATATGTGAATGAAACTGCACGTAATCTCGAGTGCTCAGCGACGTAAGGATGAACCTTTGGGAGCAGCGCTTGCGAGCGCCATTCATGGTCGTTGAATCGCCTCTCAAGACCATTCAGGAAACGGCGTGCATGTTGTCTTCGACTACCCCCCCCCCCCCCCCCATTTCCAATGGCAAGAGGCGTAGATCCTCATGAGCCCCCGCAGTTGCATGAGGATCTATACCACCGGCTGGTCTCATTTGCACATGTGTTTCGTAGAAGGGGTCGTCAGTCTTTGGAGTCTTGTATGTTGCTTGCCCATCGATTTTCCATTGTGCCATTGAATCGTGATTTCCTTCCCGCAGACAGAGGTATAGACCAACAGTCGTCACCTCCTTCTTTTCAATGTGTACTAATTTACATAAGTGTTTTTTAATGGGGTTGGTCATCAGGGGAGTTAAAGCTGCAACTGGCGGCGGGCCGGGCCGCTAAGGTTAGCTGGTTGCAGTGAAGGACCAGTGGACCAGTAAGAGGGAGGGTCAATAAATCTATACAGTATGGTTTGCTCCTATCTTTGGTCGCTCAGTTTAGAACCAACTTACACCCCCTTCCTCTTCCACCTCCCCCCCCACCCCCCCACCCCCCCGCCGCTCCCCGCACCACCACCACCACCCGCCCCCTAGATATGTTTTGGAAATCAGAATTTGGTCAAACTGCACTTGTTTCGACAAAAACAGTGGTTTAACCAATAACGCTCTGAAAGACTACGAGGCGCCAAGCTATTCTGGCACCACCCTTGAACTATCAAATTTATTTCAAGCAATGGATTTATCAGAATGAAAAGGGTTAACGTCCCACGGAGTCTACGCAGTCTGTTGCACTATATAGCGTAGCTTCTTGCGTTCTGTCTTGCGCAAGATTTAAGCACACTCCTGCAACTAACCCCTTCCTCTGGGCTGCGTGGGCACGCAGTCCTAACAGAGAAAGTTTGTGTGTGGTCTGATTTTATCTCATTTTGTTAAGCCACAGAGATGACTCCCTCCACACGAGAGACACAGACGTAAATGAGGCCAGCAAAAGGTCTAGATCAACTTGCGAGAGCTCATGAGGATGTCGCCTCTTACAGATGGAACGATTTTGTGGGAAATTTGTGGAGAAAAAGGGGTGGAAGATGGGTTCATGGAGAAAGTTTGCCGTCGATGATTAAAGTGGAGAATCGGTCACCGTTGTGCAATCCAAGTACGCAAAATGCTATCGGGCCGAAGTCGGCCGCAGTGTGCGCGGACCGACTGCGGTCTAATGGCATTTGTGTACTGGGATCCTGCTCATGTGTTTTGTTGTTGTTGTTGTTGTTGTTGTTGTTGTTTAATATCTCCCTTTTCGCGCAGCAAAATCAATGGAATGGAATCCGTGTGATGTGTCTGCCAGTGCAGTTTGAAGGGAAAGCGAGTGTGATGGATTGGGGTCAGGGATTGTGGGTTACGAACCATCATTTTACGACGCAAATAGTCCACGGTTCTTAATTTAACACATTCTGCACCAGGACCGAAATCCCCAAATTTTGAAGTTGCCCTCTGAAGACTATATTACACTTCTGGAAACAGATAGTGTGTAATAGATCAAGGGTTGTGCCAAAATAGCTTGGCGTCTATGGGCGCCAAGCTATTCTGTCACCACCCTTGATCTGTCACGCATCTCCATGTTTTGCTGTGGTGTGTCGGGGCTGAATAAGTTAATATGTCTCTGTTACTCATGTAAATCCGACAGCACTGTGCTGTCACTTGGGATCCTTGATAGTCCCTCGTGATCACTTCTGGTTGTTGTTTATCGTTTATTTATTTATTTGCTGAGCCAGTGTTTTACGTTCTTCGCGATATTCGACCTTTATTCTGCTTACATTTGTGCAACTATTTTCGTTATTTCCAGTGTATTTCGATCCAGGCCATTTAATGAAGTGAAGTCACCATTTATGTTTGAAGCCAGTCAGTGACTGAATCGGTCCATCTGTTTTTACTTCCAGATTATTCCGGTCCAAACCGTCCCTCCAGAGCCTGTTCCGCGAGTTCCGCAACATCCCCGTGGAAGAGCTACGGGTGAGCGAGGCCATGGAAAAGCACGCCAACAAGGTCATGTCGGTCTTCAACGACGCCATCACGGCCATCGACAACGTGGACAACACGCAGGACATCATGAGGCGAGCGGCCAAGCACCACGTCCATGTGCAGGGCTTCACTCCAGAAATGTACTGGGTATGTCGGATTTTCATTTGAGTTTCTTTGGCTGGCCGAAGCACCATGTTCATGTACAAGGGCACACTGGCTGTCTCACTCGAACGAACCGAGGGGAGAAAAACGGTGTGGTACCAAACTCCAACCAAACCAGTAACAATACAAATCTATGTACCGTAGATTTGTATTGCTACTGGTTTCGTTGGAGTTTGGTGGGTTGGTTGGTTTGTTGTTCAGTGCTGGGTTTGCTTGTTTGGTTGGAGGTTGGTTGGTTGATTAAAGGTTAGTTGGTTGGTTGGTTGGAGATCGTTAATTGGTTTGTTGGTGTATAGTCAGAGTTTGGTTGGAATGGTTGGTTGGTTATTTCCCACAAACACTCTTTCAGCAGTCGAGTTCGTTTACAAGAGGAAGGACTGTGCCTTCCCAGGAGGCAAAGGGTCTTCGGGCCGAACGAAGACCGACGTCTGTAGCCATGAGACCACAACTTTCTAATGTTTTAACTCATTCGAGACGTGCCGCCTCCGGATACGCGGCTTAAAGCCGCGTATCCGGAGGCGGCACGTCTCGAATGAGTTAAGCTACGCTTCTAGACTCCTTAAGATTACGCAGTCACGGCGTAACATTTTCGGCTGTTGAGGGAGGTTTAGAAATTCGATCTGACAGTGGATGACTCTTGCCAAATGTACAATGTACCAAATGTACAATAGTACTACAGTGTGGACAGTTCATGAGAGATGGGTGTACTTGAAAAGCCCAAGGGTAACGCCGAATTAGCTGGATGCATCATCAAAGCCTAAATGCCGTTGTTACAACATCAACACATCAAGCTTGCACACCTTGTCACAGCAGAGAAGATGGTAAACATGTCCTTATATTTTGATGCAAGCGCGCGGATTTATAAAAATAACATTCCAGACAAAAATTGTCAAGGTTAAACTTAAAGCAACTTAACAACAAAGAACGAGACTTTTATTTTTTAGAGAACAAGCCTTAGCTTTTTTTCGTCCATGTTTTGCCTTGGTCTTTCTTAAACGTGTTTCTTTGTTTTATCTTCGAGGATCAGAGACATTTGCTTGTGCTCTCTAAGAAGTTTTCTGCACTTTTTTTTTTTTTCTTTCGCTCTAACGGTGACCTCCATTGCGTGGCGGTGTCAGGTCGCCACCTTGTAAAATGTCAGCGCGGGGACGTAACTCCGTTGCCGGCAAAATGACAAAGTTAGCCGCCTCGTGATCGACCCTCTCGCCGGCGAAAAAAATGTCAGGCGGTCAATGTGTCATCTTTGGGGAAGAGCTCCCAGTCCGCATAGGCTATCGGGCTGACGTCAGCTGCCGTGCGCGGGCCGACGTCGGCACGGATGGCCTTTTGCGCATTGGGCTGCTTGCTAATGACATTGCGTCTCCTGTCTCCTGGCGGGCTTTTGTCTTCTACCTTGGCTCCGCAGCTCTGGAAGAAAAAAAGATAGTTTCTGCGTTAGAAAAAAGAGAGGGCGATAGCGGATGAGGGATTTTAGTCTGGCTTTAACCCCCCGCCCCCACCATCCCCCTCCCATGGTGCAGGCAGGCACCGGTACAGTTTAACCCCTTCACTTCTGAGAAAAGTGAACTCGATCCAACTGCAAGAGACATAGATCCTCATGAGCCCCCGCTGTTGCAGGGGCTCATGAGGATCTATGCCTCTTGCTGACACCTCTGTCACTGTGTATTCATGTTCCTTTGACGGCTGGGGGTGGGGGGGTGGGGGGGGGGGGTGATCTTTGGCGTTGAATTAACTCATTCGCGGGATGCCGCATCCGGATGCGCGGCTTATGCCGCGCATCCAGATACGGCTGGCCGCGAATGAGTTAACAGATTTCATACACACAATCTGCGCCCACTGGCAAGCAAGCGTCTAATGTTTACACCCAGGTGTCCGCGTCAACAAGAGGGTTACCAAGTGCGATGAACACTGAGAAGGAAGACGGCTTTAGAATAAATAAAGAATAGGCCACGGCCAGTCTTGAAACAAGCGCAGTGTTTTCCGGGGATGGTTTCACAGTTGATTTGTTGATTCTGTCCGCTAACCCTTGGCTGTCGGTACCGGCAGGAACCATCGCGACAAAAAGCTCTACCGACAGCCAAATGGTGGATTTTGCACAACTGAGTACGAGGCATGATAACCAAAGCAATGACAGTTGTGCCGTAAAACCAAAACCGTTGGCCCAATTTACTTGATATTTTAACATTTTGTAATAGCACTACCCTCCAAGTTCAGGGTCGTACTTGTGCATTTTGTTAGGTCCTGAGTGGAGCAGAACTCCGTCCTGCCCGCCTCTGTTTCAGTTTGGTCGCAGCAAGGACTGTATGTTGCTTGAGGAAGGACGCATATGATTTACTCCTCTGTATAGGACACAGTGACCTTGGATTTGTGGTCACTGGCATTTTCAAGAGAAAAAAAAAAAAGAATGTTCTGGCCACTGAGAGTCGCAGCTTGACGCAGCTCAACACAATTGGAAACAAAATTTCTTACAGGATATTTTGCATTGACTGCGTGCTGCAATGATAAAATATGAACAAAGGACATGGAGTTTTTAACAAAATAGAGGAGATATTGCCGGGAATTCTGAAAATCTGACAAAAGTACCTCCCCCCCCCCCCAGCCTTCTGTCATCAGAGGCCAACCACTCCTGATTGGACTGTTTGCTGCGGATGCCGTTATAGGACAAACAAGTATCGTCTTCAGTGATGACATCACACGGTCGCTACACGCCTTTTATATTAATCCATATCATACTGAGGCTAAAAGCTGCAAATTTGTCCACTGCCATATGCAACCTACATGATTATAGTACTTACAGATAAGGACATAGACCAATGGCTTTAGTTCAAGGGTGGTGCCAGAATAGCTTGGCGCCTAGAGGCGCCAAGCTATTCTGGCACTACCCTTGCTAGCGAACTATTTCAGTCAAACGCTTATTTCACACACTGGTGTATTCCGAATGATAAGGGTTAAACGTTATCGAGCAGCTAATCTAAGCGATCAACTTTCTGTTGCATCGGAGCCTCTGTCAAGTAATTGGGTTTCCTTATTGCAGATAGTTGTTGGAGGTCAAGGTCACTGCGCAATTCTCTTTCAACTGTTCCAAGAAAAAGAGCAGAAGTTTTAAGATTTCTCAACAAAAGAAAAATATGCGTATTTTCCTATCAGTGTGTAAATAAAAGGCCAAGTTTGTTTGCCTGGCTGAAATTTGACAGTCTGACCAGTACTGTCTTCAAAGTCCCCTTTTTCAAAGTTAACTTGCACAATCCACTTGCAGTTAGTGTCAAACAATACAAAAGTACCATCTCACACAACTTTGACAGGACTGTCTCAAGGTACCACTCTTTTAAAAATGTAGAAATAAAATGTATTATCTTGGAGAGTCCACATTTTTTCAAGCACAGCTGTTTACATCATTTTTTCAGTCACGTCACAGCGGCATGGCTGAAGATACCAGCTCCATATTGTGCAGGAATAAAGGGCAAAGGCTGAAATTTGTTTTGATACTAATTTTATTTATGTGACTTAACCCATTTAAGCCCACGGTCCCACTTGCCAAATTTTGTAAGTGTTTCTTAATGACTGTGTATCAGTTGCAGGTGATAGATTGAGAATGATAATTCAAGGGTAGTGCCAGATTAGCTCACTCCATCAATTCGAAAAGATAGTTAATTTATAAATATTTCGGGTTTTAACGCAAAATATTTATAAATTGTGTTGTGACGAGATTTCAAATTGGGAGGAAGAAACACGCTTTCGAAAAGATAGTTACAACACAATTTATAAATATTTCGGGTTTTAACTTACAACTTACAAACAACTTACAACTTACAAACAACTTAACTCTTGGAACTTAACTCTTGGTGATGTGAAGATGCAGCTAAAGGTGTGACGTGATGACTTGAAGGCGTCTCACCTTCAGTTGCATCGTCTGATCACGAAAAGAAAAGTAGCAAATTGTGTACTTGTTTGTATGTCCATTTTTAAAAAATGGTTAAACTCGAAATATTGATCACGTGTGTTTTAGCTGTCTTTTCTAAGCGTGTTCTTTTTTCGCTGGGTTATTCTATGCTTATGATTGTTGCGTGCTGCCGCGGCCGTGAGGGCCGAACGAATTGCCGACTATCACATTATTGTTTTACGTTCGAAACGAATCAATTTTTGCTGGACCGATTACGTCAGATAAAGTAATGAGTTTACAATTGCCTACTTATGCACTGACGAGCAAAAGAAATGCGACATTTTTGGAATCATCGGAAACTGAAGTGCGACACCGATGTCGGATGATTCCAGAAAATGTCGCATTTCTTTTGCTCGTCGGTATAATAAGAGACTGCTCTTGCCGACTCGGCCAATGTACAAACTTTGAGTTGAACATTTTTTTTCTTCTCTCACTCAAATCGTGTAAAATGCAGAGACCAAGCCAACCAAGAAACGCGGCCGACTTGGCCAAGGTACAAACTATGAGTTTAACTCATTCAGCCCACCACAGCAAGCCATGGATCGAGCATGATAGTTCACGGATGGTGCCAGAACAGCTTGGCGCCCATGGGCGCCAAGCTGTTCTGGCACCACCCGTGAACTTATCAAGCTCGATCTGTCTCCAAAATTGTAATGCAGTCCTTCAGAGGGCAAGTTCAGAATTTGGAGATTTCGGTCCTGGGGTAGAATGTGTTGACAGATCGGCATCCAGATCAAATCGTGCCATAATCGCCAAGGTAAAGCTTCACTAAAGCCGTAGGGGAGCTCGGTGGCTCAGTTGGTAGAGCGTTCGACTCTCGTCCGAAAGATCGCGGGTTCGAATCTAGCTTGGGTCTAAATTCGGGGCGACGCCAGGTCTTTAAAATCGCCTTCATGTTGGACTAAAAACGTTAAGCCCTAAATGTTTGACGTTTAAAGCCTCAACCAAAATGTAATGTGGCGGTAAACGTAATGGTCGCACGCCGAGGTCGGGCAACGCGGAGGGAAAGCCAGGGTTGCCGCCTACGGCGAAAGGTATTCACCACTCCACAAGACAACAATCGGGCGCAGACGGTGTTGGGATTGAAATGCCGCGCCAAACAGTCTGGTGAAGATCAGGCAGGACAGGCTAAGTGAAAGCGACGTCAGGGGAATGAGATGTGACGGCAAATTGCGCAAGCTTCTGCCTCCCGCCGAGCGGCAGGGAAAGGGAAGCGGCGCCCAGCATTACCCCAGCCTAGCATTATCGATCCTAAGAAGTGACCCACAAAGAAAGGAACGCGCTTAAAAGGACGAGCACAAAACAGTAAACTAGTGTGTGCTCGTCCTTACCATCAAAGAAGTATAACTCGATCTTAAAGAAACAACCGACAAGGAAGGGAACACGCTTTAAAAGGACGAGCACAAAACATTAACTGTTTAAATTAGTGGGTGTTCGTCTTTAACCATCGAAGACAGAAGCGCTATCGATCATAAGAAATAAACAACAAAGGAAGAAACGCACTCCGAAAGGAGGAGCTCCTCCTTTCGGTTGGCAATCACCATTTCGTAACTAACCATCGATCCTGCCGTAGGTACATGTAAACATATTTAACTCGCTTGCTTTCACAGCTTGTCTTTTAACTCATTCAGTTCCGACACACCACAGCCAGATATGGCTCGACCATGATAGTTCAAGGGTGTTGCCAGAATAGCTTGGCGCCTAAAGGCGCCAAGCTATCTGGCACCACCCTTGAACTATCATGGTCGATCTGTCTCCTGAATTGTAATGCAGTCCTCAGAGGACAACTCCAAAATGTGGGGATTTGGTACCCGGGACACAATGAGTTAAACCCGCCAGCTGCCCGGCGCAGACGTGTTGCAGCAGTCTTGATTCAAGACCATAACAACCCTAGACGTGCTAGAAACAGATTCACAGTGGTGTCAGCAAGAGGTATGGATCCTCATGAGCCCCCGTGGCGCGGGGGCTCATGAGGATCCATACCTCTTGCCGTTGGGTGGTGTTCCAAGTTTTCTTGGCACCGAGCAGGTTAATATATAGAATCAACTCCGTTCCTTTCACTGCTGTGAGGCAGATTCATGTCGCCCCGGTTACTCGCGTCGCTGCAACAGACACGGAGTCACATGGACCCCTGCAGGAGCTCGTGATCTGTCTCTTGCTGGCCCTTGGCGGCGGGATAGCGGCGCTAAACCATATCCCATCTAAGTTTCATCGATCGTGCCGTTCCTGCTTTTACTGGATTAGGTACACACGGATTTTCTTTGGTCCCTTTTGCTGGTTTAACTGTCAGTGGCCGCTGATTGTGCTGTTGAAATCAATGTGAATTCAGCGTCAAAGACCCCCTGGCGTCCAAGGAAACATGGACACGAAGTGATTTTAGCAACAACCTAGATCCTCATCAGCCCCCGCAACTGAGCGTCCGTGCATCTTGCAGTTGGGTTGTGTTTCTTTTTTTTTTTCTTTCTCGGCAGTGACGGGGTTAAGATGCTTGAAGGAGAATTATTGGCCATGACAGCTCAAGTGTAGATATAATTAGAAGCGCGCGCCAAGCTTTCCCCGGATCTACCTTGCTGCCATGGTCAGTCTGCTCTCTGTCGTTTTGGGTGAATGTTTGCGCGCGCGCGCGCGCGCGCGTGTGTGTGTGTGTGTGTGTGTGTGTGTGTGTGTGTGTGTGTGTGTGTGTGTGTGTGTGTGGTGAAACCATCTCTCACAAACAGCCTTTTGTACGGGAAGCAATTCAGTGAAAAAAAAAAAATGCTAGCCATTTAGCCCCAGAAGCCCGTCTACATGAAAATGACACTGGATACCGAGCAGGCACTCAGCATCCAGCGTAACATTTCATGCAGCCAATGACTGTGCATTGAAAACTTGAACATTTTGACAGTAAGCCATCATCCTGGGGTGGTGGTATGCGTCAATGGTGACTTCAACCGTCGGCCAGGTACAATCCTGCTGTCATGACAAAATCCAGACTAAAAGATGACCCCCACAGCATGTAAAATGCAAAGAGAATCCCATGAAAAAAGAAACGCACTTAGAAAGGACAATTATTACAGCAATTATTCAGCTATGTATTTAATTATTTATAAAATTCATTAAAAAATTTATATATATAAATTATGTTTGAATTGTCCCGTCTAACTAAAGCACGTTTTAATTGTCCCGAATACTAAAGCTTGTTTCTTACTTTCTTGAAATTTTCCGGTCATAACGGTTGGCCAAGACTTATAGGGCCGTTTGCATGAGTGAGCTTTGTCCTGCGCTAGCCAGGAAGCAAGGTACTCCGCTATAGCGGAGCACCTTGCTTAGTGGCCGGTGCCGTACTAAGCTCGCTCATGCAACTGTATGCTGGGACGTCTGCCTTAGACTAGGCATAGGGTTTCTTTCCACCAGTCATGCACGCCACTCCTGAAGGGGTGGCAACTTGGCGTGTATTTGATCCTCTCGCTTTGATGTCTCCCACTCAGCAATATCATAGATAGCTCCGGCTGTCCACGTCTGTCGCAGTATGCCCAAAATACACACCAAAGCAAAGATGGTGTTTATTTTCCGAAACTGCTGTATTCAACCCCATCAGTGCCAAGAAAATAAAGGACACGATCCAACACCAAGAGACACAGATGCTCATGAGCATTTGCGGGGACCCTTGAGCATCTTTGCCTCTTGCTGAGACCACTGCGTGTCCGTGTCTCTTGGACGGGACACAGGTTTGCGTTCAGTGGCAGAGAAGGGGTTGTCCAAAAATTGCGTATAATATACACCATCGTGTTTGAAATAATGCTGTGTGGGAGGCGCCAGAGAAACGAGATCAATAGCTTTTAACCCTATTAGCCCCGGATCTCTACAGCAGGAGATGGCTTGACCATGATAATTCAAGGGTAGTGCCAGATTAGCGTGGCGCCTTAAAGGCGCCACGCTAATCTGGCACTACCCTTGAATTATCATGGTCAATTCAACCCATCTCCTCCGGCAAACTGGTACATAGTCATTAGGCAACACCTCCAAAATTTGAGAAATGGGACCTTGGGGCTAAAAGGGTTAACCATTTCATTACCAGTCGACGTAGATTGTGTCTATGCAGTCGTCGTTCATTCGACGCCAAGGAGCCCCCAGTCGTCCCCGGACTAAGTTGGATTCAAAATGGCGTCAGCAAGAGGCATAGATCCTCATGAGTGCCCCCCCCCTTCCCAGCTGCAGGGGTTCGTGAGGATCTATGTCTCTTTCAGTTGGGTCGTGTACACTTTTCTAGGTAGTCGAGGGGTTCAAGTGACAGGCACATACACAATAACGTCTGGCAGGCAAGTACACGATGAGGTCCGAGGTAGTCGAGGGGTTCAAGTGACAGGCACATACACAATAACGTCTGGCAGGCAAGTACACGATGAGGTCCGAGGTAGTCGAGGGGTTCAAGTGACAGGCACATACACAATAACGTCTGACAGGCAAGTACACGATGAGGTCCGAGTGATCTCTCCTGTGTTTTATGTTACACTCACGGAAGCAGTATTAAAATAACTGAAAAAAGGAGGGGGGGGGGGGGGGGGCTGTGTTGTTTTTCGTGTCCCTCCCCTCCTCCACACACACACACACCCAGGTCTGCCATGGTGGACTTGGTGGGTTAGGTACTTTTTACGTTCCCGACGGCAACCAGGTCAGCCTCACAGGTGGGTTTTGCCTGCTCTATTCTGGGACAAATGTTAATGTACATACCATTGATGTCATGTCGCCAGCCTGTCATATGCCTTTAATAACACTCTCACTACTGTCTGCACTGCATGAAGCTGTAGATCATTGGATGCGTGTTGCATCCAATGATCAAGAGCTTTATTCAGGCCGCCATGTAGGTAGAGTTTTTTAAAGGCAATTGACAGGTGCGAATGGACATTCAATGGTCTGTTCAGTAATTTTTTTCCACAAGCAGTGCAGGCACGTCCTGAGAAAGCCTTGTTGCTGTCGGGACGTTAAGCAATGTACAATCAAATCAAACCTCCTCCACACACACACACACACATAGGTCAAGGGCATTGGCAGATATAATGTGTACAGCATAAAAGACAATACCGGCTGTAGGAAACAGATCGGCCATGATAGTTCAAGGGTTAGTGCCAGAGTAGTCATTGGCGATTTAACAGGCGCCAAGCTAATCTGCCACTCCCTTTAACTATTTTGGTCGATCCATGTCCCGCTGTAATGCCGAAAGATGAAAATGCGGTAATAAATAATGTGGCTGCATTGGAGAGGTGGAAGGGAACACGTCGATTGAAGTTGTATTCCATCACTGCCGAGAAAAGATGAACACGACCCATTTGCAAGAGGCATAAACACTGTACTCTTGCACCACATTGAACTGACATGGTCGATCCGCCTCCCGCTGTGGTGTTTTGCAAGAGGGGAAACGTCGAGGGGAAAAAAAAGAAGAAAAACAGAAACTTCGATACGATAGCCAATAAGACTAGCATGATCAAACAGTTCTGACAGGCGCCATGCAGCTATTCTGGCACCACCCTTGAACTAAAAATGGCTGATCTATTTCATAATCTGCCTTCATAAGACAATAAGCAAATTTGTTAACATTCAGCCTCCTGGTGTAATGGGTTAAGATTGACAAGGATTGGAAGGGTGTGTATGTTGGGGGGGGGGGGGGGGGGGAGTGATTTGTTGGGGAGGAAATTGCTTCGGTTATAGAGTGAAACAGAAAAAAATTATCCACGGATCGTCTGCCAAGCCGCAGTCGCAGTCCTCTGTCGAAGGCCAACTTTACTTTGAAACATTCACTACGTTTGGACTCCCCACCCGGGTCTGTCCTTGGGGTCTTGGGTGGGGTCAACTACTTTTGAGTTCCCAGGGTCACCCTGGTCAGCCCCACAAGGTGAGTTTTCCCCTCTATTCTGGGGCATGTGTTCTGTCTACCCTTGGTCCATTCACCTGTATTTTCCTTTTTTACTGTAGCTCTTGATATTAGATGTGTGTTGCTAAATGGTCTTAGCTTTATTTAACGTATTAGACCGGCTGGCGACATACATTCAATATTCTGTTCAGTTTTTTTTTTCACAAGCAGTGCAGGCACGTCCTGAGAAAGTCTTGTTGCTGTCGGGACGTTAAACAATATAAAATATATATATATATATATATATATATATATATATATATATATATATATATATATATATATATATATATATATATATATCTATATATATATATATATATATATATATATATATATATATATACACACACACACACACACACACACACACACACACTACGTTTGGACGTCCATGCACACGCTAAACCCATACTATCTTGTTTGTAGGTTGTGTGCGATGCCTTTTCACGACGTGTACAAAGTATGCCTCTATACCTGTTCTGTGCACTGTCTTGGTGGTAAACACAAGACGTACATTTTGTTTATTAAAGCGACCTGCTCCATGCAATAGAGGGTTAATGCTTGTATGTCTTACAGTAGTCCCGGCTAGACCAGAGGGCTAGCTTCTGAAGTTCGATTTTTTAAGAGGTTCTTGTCGCGATGATATCTTACAGGAAAAACCGCCCCCGTCACACAAAGGGTTAAAGCGAAAGGCTTTTCTGCTGTCCCAGTGCGCAAAGGACATCGGGCCGATGTCGGCCAACGGCGGCCGACATCGGCCCGATGACCTTTTGCGCATTTGGCTTCTCCGCCTTTGCACGTAGGAGAGAGTACGTAATAGGGTCCCGCTTGTGTGCACAGTGGCAGTAGACAATCTCAGCTGCTTGTGTAGGTCCGCCTGTGTGCACAGTGGCAGTAGACAACCTCAGCTGCGTGTGTAGGTCCGCCTGTGTGCACAGTGGCAGTAGACAACCTCAGCTGCGTGTGTAGAGGCCCGCCTGTGTGCACAATGGCAGTAGACAACCTCAGCTGCGTGTGTAGAGGTCCGCCTGTGTGCACAGTGGCAGTAGACAACCTAAGCTGCGTGTGTAGAGGTCCGCCTGTGGCACAGTGGCAGTAGACAACCTCAGCTGCGTGTGTAGAGGTCCGCCTGTGTGCACAATGGCAGTAGACAACCTCAGCTGCGTGTGTAGAGGTCCGCCTGTGTGCACAGTGGCAGTAGACAACCTCAGCTGCGTGTGTAGAGGTCCGCCTGTGGCACAGTGGCAGTAGACAACCTCAGCTGCGTGTGTAGAGGTCCGCCTGTGTGCACAGTGGCAGTAGACAACCTCAGCTGCGTGTGTAGAGGCCCGCCTGTGTGCACAGTGGCAGTAGACAACCTCAGCTGCGTGTGTAGAGGTCCGCCTGTGTGCACAGTGGCAGTAGACAACCTCAGCTGCGTGTGTAGAGGTCCGCATGTGTGCACAGTGGCAGTAGACAACCTCAGCTGCGTGTGCAGAGGTCCGCCTGTGTGCACAGTAGCAGTAGACAACCTCAGCTGCGTGTGTAGAGGTCCGCCTGTGGCACAGTGGCAGTAGACAACCTCAGCTGCGTGTGTAGAGGTCCGCCTGTGTGCACAGTGGCAGTAGACAACCTCAGCTGCGTGTGTAGAGGTCCGCATGTGTGCACAATGGCAGTAGACAACCTCAGCTGCGTGTGTAGAGGTCCGCCTGTGTGCACAGTGGCAGTAGACAACCTCAGCTGCGTGTGTAGAGGCCCGCCTGTGTGCACAGTGGCAGTAGACAACCTCAGCTGCGTGTGTAGGTCCGCCTGTGTGCACAGTGGCAGTAGACAACCTCAGCTGCGTGTGTAGAGGTCCGCCTGTGTGCACAATGGCAGTAGACAACCTCAGCTGCGTGTGTAGAGGTCCGCCTGTGTGCACAGTGGCAGTAGACAACCTCAGCTGCGTGTGTAGAGGTCCGCCTGTGTGCACAGTGGCAGTAGACAACCTCAGCTGCGTGTGTAGAGGCCCGCCTGTGGCACAGTGGCAGTAGACAACCTCAGCTGCGTGTGTAGAGGTCCGCCTGTGTGCACAATGGCAGTAAACAACCTCAGCTGCGTGTGTAGAGGTCCGCCTGTGTGCACAGTGGCAGTAGACAACAGTGCCGAGAAAACGTGAACACCACCCAACTTCAAGAGGTACAGATCGTCATGGGCCGCCGCAATGGGATCTATGTCTCTTGCTGATACTGCTTTCAGTTCATGTTCATGGGACATTTAGGTTTTTTTTTTTCTTCTTCTTCTTTTGTCTTAAATTAACGAAGAGTTCAGAAACACACACAATCTGCGTCAACTGACAGTGAACGGGTTAAAACCCGACGTAAGACCCTTCGCCAGTGTTTTACTGATTCTCGACGACTGACCTCCTCCTCCCCGCCTCCCCCACTCCCCTCCCCCTACCCCCGCCCCACTACCCCCACCCTCCACCTACCATCTTCCTCCCCGCCCTCTTACCCACCCCCTCCCCAATCCTCTCCTAAGCCCCAACCCCCACCCTACATCCCCACGTTACCCCATTACATCCCGAGGCTGATTTTTTTTAATTTGCCTTTTGTCCTGTGAAGGCTACATTACAAATTAGGAGATAGGTTAACCATTTTAGTTCAAGAGTGGTGCCAGAATAGCTTGGCGCCTCAGGCGCCAAGCTATTGTGGCACTACCCTGGAACTATCATAGTCAAATTAATTTCAAGCAGTAGTGTATCAGGATGAAAAGGGTTAAAAGACAAGCAGTGGGAGCAACTTTGTGTCGAGCCTTTATTACTTTTCTGATGTCAGATTAGGAGATAGGTTCCCTATTCCCCATTTCTTTTTCCGCAGGTTGTCAGAATAATCGAAAACCCTATCAGTAACGCCCGAATACAAACCTGCTCGCGAACAGCGCCCGTCTCCAAGAGGCGCAGATCCACATCATCAGCCCGCATGATGGTGGGGATCAAGCTGATCGGTGCTGCTCGCTGGCACCGGTTTACTGTGGGGCGTCAAACGTTGCCAGCTTCTCCGTATGAGTATCAGAGATGTATACACACGGTAGAACCTGTTTCAAGCGATCACCTTTATCGCAAGAAAAAACATGGTTTTAAAAAGACAGGTGATCTCTCAGAGACGTCTTGAGGGCAAACAGTGGCACCTGTCATTAAAGACCGTCATTTTGGTGGCGGAAGCCACCCACCTTAACTCCTAACGCCCTGAGGACGAAATTATCAAATTTGTGTAGATATCCTCTGAGGTCTGTATCAGTTCTGGAGACAGATCGACCGTGATATTTCAAGATTGGTGTCAGAATAGCTTGGCGCCTACAGGCGCCAAGCTATTCTGACACCAACCTTGAAATATCATTATCAATCCACATCCTGTCGTAGTCTTTCAGGGTGCTATGGGTTAATGGTGCTCTGTAATGACAAGGGATCTCACTCGAGGTTCTACTGTACTTTCCCGCTAGGCAGAGTCTTGTTTTCCTGAGCCCACGCAGCTTGCAAGAACGCATACAGGTCTTGGCTTCATGCATCATTCCTCTTTTGGGTCCTGACCCTCTTTCTGTTTGATTGAACACACACTCACACACACACACACACACACACACACACACACACACACACACACATGAAACAAGACAAACTTAGACAATAATGTGAAAAAGCTCAAAGAAAATAACACAATAATATTGCATATGATAAGAATGAAATCCAGTTTTCATAAGATATACTTTACTACTTCATTGGCGTACGTATACTTGGAAATGCAATGAAATCTGAACGAAGCAGCGTGAAGCACAGATAACCAAATTTTTCAAATACCCCCATTATAAAAGCAAATATTTATTCATTTGGAATACATGCGTATCTAAGCAATGGTAATTTTTCATCCCTCCTTTGTAGTGGAGGCGGGGGGGGGGGGGGGTGGGGGGGGGGGAGGAGGAGTGCAGGCACTTGGTACCTGGGTCTACCATGTCTGTCTGGCCTCTGTGTGGTGTGTGTTTTTGTTTTGTGTGTAGCGGGCGGGGGGGGGGGGGGGGGGGGGGGGGGGGGGAGAGAGAGATTTGCCTCCGGTTTTTTCAGATCGGATGTAATAAACTGTTCTATGGTAGAAGTTGTTCAAAGTAGTAAAACCTTTGTGTAAGATCCACTGTCATTTAAAAAAATAAAATAAAAAAATTCATTTGGGCAGTTTGTAGCCAGCCGAATGATGTTTTAAAGTACAATAACCCATTACATCCTGAAGCTGATTTTGTAAAATGTTCTTACTGTCCTGTGAAGGCTACATTACAGATTAGGAGACAGATCAACTGATTTAGTTCAAGAGTGGTGCCAGAATGGCGCCTCAGGCGACAAACTATTCTGGCACGACCCTTGAACTATCAGTCCAATTTATTTCAAGTAATGGGTGTATCAGGATGAATAGGGTTAACACTTTTTTACACTTCAAGACTTCTCTTCAGAGAACACCTGTCTTTTAACCCATTCAGCCCTGACGCACTAGAGCAGGAGATGGGTCGACCATGATAATTCAAGGGTAGTGCCCGATTAGTTTGGCGTTTGTAGGCGCCAAGCAAGCCTGGCACTACCCTTGAATATCATGGTCGATCCATCTCCTGCAACAGGTGCATAGTGGTTAGATGACGCCTCCAAAATTTGGAAAATACGTGCGTCAGGCTAAGACCACTTTTTCTTGCAAAATAAAGTGGTTACTCAAAACAGGTTCTGCTGTGTTAGCTAGAGATGGTCATCAGACTTGACCCTTTGGCTGTCGGTAGCGGTTTTTGTCCTTATTATTCCTGCCAACAGCCAAAGGGTTAAATTGGCTCTAATTTTTCCCCTTAACACTTTTAGCCCCAAGGTCCCATTTCTCAAATTTTGGAAGGTGTTGCCTAACGACTATGTACCAGTTGCTGGAGATGACTTAATTGAATTATCATGGTCAAGCCATCTCCGGCTGTATGGATCCGGGGCTAAAAGGGTTAAATGCAATGAAATAACTATCTGCGTTTTGTGTCATTTCAGGACATGGAGCAGCCGTTCTTGGAGGCTGTGAAGATCACGCTGGGGGACCGGTACACGGAGAATATGGACAACATCTATCGCATCACCATCAAGTACCTCTTAGAAACCATTCTCAATGGTCATCGCAACGTTGCGTCATGATGTGCCAGTCGCCTCTTCACATTCGTAACCTTCAACACATAAAACTTCCTCCGTCTGGGGACAAGGATCGGTGTAATGTAAATAAGGACGCTCTCGGCAAGCAAGAGGCCTCGATTCTCATGAGCCCCTGCGGCCGTAGCAGCTCATGAGAATCTATGTCTCTTGCAGTTTGAAGGAGAATTCAGTTGAAGGTTGCGTTGTTTCTCAGTATTGAGACATAAGATCTTCTGAATTTGAGTGTAAATTAGGCAGTTTTCTACAAGCTTATGGTATAGATTTTCACGAGCCTCTGCAGCAGCAGTGGCATATGTGAATCTATGCCTCGTGCAGATGAAGTGACTGGGTGCGGGAGAATTTAACTGTACATTACAACGTTCCTCAACCAGTGGATAAGATGCACTCAGTCGCGGAATGCAAGTAAGGCCGTTTATCTTACAGCAAGAGGTATAGATTCTCATGAGCCCCCGCATCTGCGGGGGCTCATGAGAATCTGTGCCTCTTGCAGATTGTAGTGGCCTGCTGTGGGACTGATCTGTTGGACGTCACATCATCATGAGGTCAGGAAAAAGTCTGAATCCATGGAGTTTGCAACGTTGCTTTACGGTGTCTGACCGTGTAATTGGACGTGACATTATGTTCTGGAAACAGAACGCCTCAGTGGACATTGCAACGTTACTTCATGCTATGATGACGCCTTCTTTCTGACGCCATCATTGTGTCGCTTTCCTGATGTGGCAACAGCGTCATCTTGGACACTGCAACATCCTCAGTGGATGATCTTCATGCAGGATCATGATGTGACATCATTGCCCTTAACCTCATAATATGTGTGCAGCCGCCAGTACTGTGAACAGTGCTGCTGGCTGCATGTATGAGGGGGTGAAGCTGGGGCACTTTTTATTTCAAGCAGTGTGATTTTAATCCCAATTGCTAAGTCGGAGGTACACGTACACTCTGAATACATACTGGAAACTTTCAGAATTGCAGTTGAATCTTATAATATTTCTTTCAAATTTATCTTTACTTGATTCAAATTCAAGCAAAGAGGAACGAAATATTGCCTTGCCTGCGAAAACCTGTTCAGGCGTTACTTTTCTGCCCTTTTTATTTCCTGATGTTGTGCCGTGAGTGTTGGACATGAGAACCAACAATAGACTTCACTTCTTAGTTTCACAAATTGTTTTATGAATTTGTTCCTTAACTCATTCAGCCCCGACACACCCTACAGCAAGACATGAATTGAGCATGATAGTTCAAGGGTAGTGCCAGAATAGCTTGGCGCCCGTAGGCGCCAAGCTATTCTGGCACCACCCTTGAACTATCATGCTCAATCTGTCTCTAGAATTGTAAAACGGTCGGTCAGAGGGTAATTTCAAAATGTGGGGATTTCGGTCCTGGGGCAAAATGTGTTCACCCGGTCAGTGCCAGTTAATCCTTATCATTCTGAATACACCAGTGTGTGAAATAAGTATGACTAAAATAGTTCAAGGGTGGTGCCAGAATTGCTTGGCGCCTCTAGGCGCCAAGCTATTCTGGCACCACCCTTCAACTAAAGCCATTGATCTATATCCTTATCTGTAAGTACTATAATGTAGCTTGCATATGGCAGTGTACAAATTTGAAGCTTTTAGCCTTAGTATGGGTTAGCAAAGATGGTGTTTCCGCAATCCTGTTTAATTCAACACCAATGTCCTAGCTTTCCCATAAACATAGATTCGGAGTGTTGTCAGCACAAGGCATAGATTATCATGAACCACGGCAACTGCAGGGGCTCATGAGGATCTATACCTCTTGCAGTCGTGTGCTGTTCAGATGTTCTCGGCACTGAGGTGTTCCAAACATCAGGAGTAGGGTAAACACCACAGAAAAAAAAGAAGTGCTTTTTGGGGGTGGCAAACAGTGGATATAAAACCCAGCCAAACTTGCGAACCACATGCAAGTTTAAACTACTTCTAATTTTCAAACAGTGTCTTTTTTATTCTCTCGACACCACATTTGGACATAGATAATTATCATCTGACTACCTGTCAAACACTCACTTGACCTAATTGTTATTGATTTATTTTTTATGTAAATTACTTTGTTATTATATATTTATTATACCGGGAACAAGGAAACATGTCCATCAAGAGGTGTTTCAATGCTGCTTCATCACAGGATGACAGCACCCTGTATACATTGTTATGCTGTGCTATGAAGCAACATAACCACTCTCAGTGGATATCATTACCTATCTTCATTACGTCATCTTGAAGTGATTGTGCAACCTTCATGAAACTGTGCAGGAAGGGACTGAGGCATTCATCTGCAAACACAAACTTTCAGGCATGGATTATGCGTTCAACACATTGTTTTTTTTCTGTCTGGATTTTTCCTCACCTAATTTGGACTGACTGAGTGTTGACTGTGCTTTGCTTGTATGCTACTTTAGCTTTTTTGAGAAACAGCTCTCATATTGATTTGACATACCCCTTTAACCCTTTGGCTGTTGGTAACGCTTTTTGTCACGACAAAAAGCACTACCGACATCCAAATGGTTAACACATTCACTGCATGATGAAGTCAGATATGCTGCAGATCCAGACCCAGCACATTTTGAATGAGTCAGCTCGCAAACAGCTAGAAAATTGTGCTAGGATTTTCAGGCTAGTGATGAAACTGGGATCATAATAGCTCCAAGGTAGTGCTGCTTTACTTGGCACCACTCCCAAGTGACAAGCTGATCAGGTACAGCCCTTGAGCTGTGCAGAGCCCAGAGCTCCTGAGTAAGCAAGATGTCTGTGGGCCTATTGCGGCCGATGTCAGCCCATCGGATGTTACTTACTGAGAAAGATCCCCAAAGTTTCAGCCTGCATCACTTCAGTCTAATTCTTCTTAGGCTATGCCAGTTGTTCTCAGTCCTTTATTCAGTATAAAGCAGAACCTGTTTTTAGCAACACCTGTATGAGAGATCACCTGTCGTTAACTCTTTGGCTGTTGGTAGCCCTTCGTGCCAGAATCATAGTGACAAAAACCGCTGTCGACATCCACAGGGTGTAAAGTCAAGAAGGATGGTCTTTAATCCATTTAGCCCTGGGACCCTGCAGCAGGAGATGGATTGATCATGATAATTCAAGGGTAGTGCCAGATGAGCTTGGCGCCTGAAGGCGCCAAGCTCATCTGGCACTACCCTTGAATTATGATCAATCCATCTCCTACAACTGGTACATAGTCGTTAGACAACGCCTCCAAAGGTTTGGAAATGTGGCCGTAGGGTTAATCTGTTTGGTGCCAGTTGAGGCAGACTTTTTGTTGCTGCAATTTTCATGGAGCCAACACCACATAACCCTAACTGCCCCAGGAACACTGATTCAAAGTGGTACCAGCAAGAGGCATAGATCCTCATGAGCCCCAGCAACTGCGGGGGCTCATGAAGATCTATACCTCATGCAGTTGGATGCTGTTCAGATTTTCTCAGCACTGAACGAGTTAATGACAAGTGTATTTTTCTGTCCTTCAAGATTTCCCTTGGGAGAGAACCTGTCTTTCAAGATCACTTGCAAAAAAAGAAGGGTGTTGTTAAACAGAAGTTCTGCTGTAAACAGGTCGTGTGATTGTGAAACATACGTTTTCCTTTATCTGCATGATTACCAGTACCCAGTAGAACTATCAGCTTGAATATGTGTTAAAGTTCAAGTTGCATGAGTCTGTTTCAGAATTTGTCAGCTTTTTTCTTTCAAGTTTTGACCTCAGTCAGTTCAGATTTAAATTTTGGGCCTAAGCGATATTGAAGTTTTGCCATGCGTGCTTGGTTTTAGAGAATTTATTTATGATAAGAGTTTATTTCCAAGTTTCTTGCAAGGTAATTGCAAAGTGCTGTGAATGGAAAAATGTGATTACATTTATCAAGATTGATAATTTGTTGGTTGGCTTCTAGATTGATAATTTTATGGTTGGCTTTTCTGTGCTGCGTGCTGACCCTTTCCCTGCCAAGAAAATGTGGGTGCTCATGAAGATCTGTGCCTCTTGCTGGCATCATACTCGTGCTCCTTGGATGGCTGGGGCTCTCGCATTGAATTAACCCTTATCATTCACAAGGGTGTGTGAAATAAGTCTGACTAAAATAGTTCAAGGGTGGTGCCAGAATAGCTTGGCGCCTCTAGGCGCCAAGCTATTCTGGCACGACCCTTGAACTAAGGCCATTGGTCTATATCCTTATCTGTAAGTACTATAATATAGCTTGCATATGGCAGTGTACAAATTTGAAGCTTTTAGCCTTAGTATGATATGGGTTAACAAAAATTCAAATTGTGTGGAATGGCAGGGAAACCGGAAAGGGTTGAAACAGCCCAAGTGGAAGGGTGTGCTGGTCTGTGATTTTCGACCTTACAGTATAGAGCAGTAGGTTGAAAATCACATGCCAGTACATAAATGACAAAATCATTGGAGATGATAAAAATAATTTATTATCGGCAGAAATGTTAACAAATGTAATGTGCATGAAATATCATTAACCTTGTAGCTGATGGTAGCGCTGTTTGTTGTGATGGTTCCTGCAGGAATCATCGTGACAAAAGCACTACCAACAGCCAATGGGTTTTTTAAAAACTATTTGCACATTCTCATGTGCTCCTAGACATTTATTTGTACATTTATATGTGAGTGTTTCTTCAGTACTCGTAAGAAAAAAGTGGAAACAGACCAATTTTTTAAAATTATTCATAGAAACCTAAGACTAGTTCCATTTTAAAGGTAAGTGCAATACCTATCTGAATATGAAAACGATAAATCAGCAACATTGACGCTTTGGACACAAACTTCATTCCCAATAGGGGACCCCCATGCTGGTAACCTGCATGATGTCGTGACACAAAACCATTATAATGACCAGTTGAAATAACTTTTGTTGCAAAACAACTAATACCATAATTAAATAACTCTTATTACTACCCATATGAATAATTTTAAGAGGAAATTTGCAAGACTCGAAATAGATGTGAGGCAAGAAATTGTGTGATGCCATGCGCATGTTACCACTCCTTTAATTTGTTTTACTGTGAAATTGATTTTTCTTAAAATCAGTAAAAAATAATAAAAAATAATAATTACGGTATTTATAATGCGCTTATCTTATAATAATTATAACTCTAAGCGCACACTCACAACTCGCGCACGCATGCGCACGCTTTAGACAATGACTCACGTACCACAAACAGTGAAATACATTACGACGGTCAGCTTGGGGTGGGGAGTGCGGTGATATAGTGCTAAAACTGTTGAAAGAGGTGAGTTTTGAGGGCGGACTGGAAGGAGGAGAGAGAGTGTTTCTGACGGAGAGAGAGTGGGAGAGTGTTCCAGATGGATGGACCGTAGACGGAGAAGGAGCGGGGACCGAAAGTGTTAAGTTTGGTGCGAGGGATGTGGAGGCGGAGAGGGTCGGAGGCTGACCGGAGGGAGCGGGAAGGTGTGTAGGGGTGAAGTAAGTTGGAGAGATAGGCAGGAGCGCAGTTGTTCAGGGATTTGTAGCAGAGAGACAAAACTTTGTATTGGATGCGTTGGGGGATGGGGAGCCAGTGAAGGAGTGAAAGACACTAGTAACATGTTTTTTACATGAAGACAAATGAAATAACAACAATAGGACAAAATTAATTTCATTCTGTGATGAAATTTAAGCAATAACCTGAAAATGGTAACCTGCATGATGCGCATCACCAGTGCATGAAAATTACCAAAAATGAGGGTAAAGCTAAAAAAGAAAAATACAATAGTACGTGAGATGAAATAAAAGTGTCAAGCAAACACACACACAAACAATTTGTGTTGGTTTTTCTTTGTAAATAACACATAGGTTACAAACACGACGCTGATAGCTGTTTCCGAACTACCTGCATGACATATGACACCGAGTAAAAAACGTAAACACAACGCGAATGCTCTAGTCTTATCCACCCAAAAGCTCAAAATATGCATGCGGTTTTAAAACAAGACCTTTAATTCAATTCAATACAGCATTAGAAACACTTGTGAACTCGCCTATAGCACAAGATGACACAAAATTAAAGGCAAACCAGCGTCGATCTTTCAAGTCGGGCAGAACCGCACTGCCGAAAAATTTTCGCGGTAATTTGCGCATAAATATGGGATACTGTGTGTGTGACACATCATTGATTTTGGTCTACAAAACCAAGTCACATGACTATTTCCCGCAAAACGTCATCAGGGTTTGTGCAGTGTTTGAAAATAAACCTTCCAGTACCTTTCGGACCTCACAATTTTATCGCGTTCTTTAAAATATGAATAAAAAACAAACGCTGGTCATTTGCATGATGTCTGTGACGTCCGTCATAATCAAAACAAGCCACCCAAAACCTCCCACAGTATCTGTATTCTTATAAATCATAAAAATATATGTGTATTTCATGAGATTTTCAGGTAGGACTAAAGTTTTCTTTGTTTCATTACTTTGTCCTCTGCTTCACCTTTTTTTAAAGACCGTGCGTATGTGACGCCTCTGGTGCGCAAATTACCCCCAATTTCAAACCCAAATTTCACAGCAGAAACAAATGAAATTGATGTTTTTCAACATTCCGCTGCTTTACTAAACTATCGATAATCACATACAATCAAATAAATGAGGGTTGATAGTGTTGGTGTTGAAATTATGGATCGATAATATAGCAGGGGCAAGGTTTTCCAATTCGTCGGCGCCATTTTGAGCATAATAATCGTAATTTAAATAAAATTAAAAATACTAATAATTGAATTTTTTTTAAGCTACTGATTTTCCAGATACAATAACATTAGTAAATCACAAGACTGGTTAGATTTTTCCAAAACAAATAGTATGTATTAATATTTTGGGTTTTGAATGCTGTGACCCCTCAGTATTACGAGTACTGAAGAATGACTCATGTACATTTTTTTATTGTTGAAAAACAGAGTTCACTATTGAGGAATCTCCTGTAATGTCCATCTTTTTTTTTAGCCCCAGAGAATAGTGCAACCTTATGGTTGTAACAGAACAGCACACTTCGCTCTGGCATTTGAGCAGATTTTTCAGTAGCATAAAAGTATATCATTAGTTAGGAAAGAAAACGGTGATCGTGAGCTATTTTTATTCGTTTGTACATTTCATGCAGATCATGTGCATAGAAATTATCTGTTTATTTGCCAGTATTTACCAATCATTATATTTATTTTCGTCCACGATTTCAGTGATACATTGTTTTGTTAGGTCATAGGAGGCTGAGAGAGAGAGTGTATGTGAGTGTCCGCATGCATATTAAAGCCCGCCATATACGGTGTAATAGGCAGTTACAGTGTTTCCCAGGGAAATGCTGTGATTACCAGTCAGCATTCAGAAATCGGAAGTTGGTCGAAACATCTTTCAACAATAACCATGGATTAACAGGCCAGGCTAATAGAGGATGTCACATGTTTGACCGGGCTTTGACCTTTACACTCCCAGAAGTACATGACTTCCATTCTATAGAATGGAAGTCATGTAGTTCTGGGAGTGTAAGAGTTAATACACAGTGCATCAAAGATGCACAGTTTTGCTACCATTTTCTGATTTACAAAACTCCTTTGTTACACATTATATGGTGGCCTTTAACACATTCAGCCCTGATGCACTATAGCAGGAGATGGGTCGACCATGATAATTCAAGGGTAGTGCCAGATTAGCTTGGCGCCTGTCGGCGCCAAGCTAATCTGGCACTGCCCTTGAATTATCATGGTCGATCGATCTCTTGCAACTAATGCATGGTCATTAGATGACACCTCCAAAATTTGGGAAATACGGCCGTCGGGCTGAATGAGTTAATAAAGTAAGAAAAACAGTGAGGAACTGTGGTTACAATGGTTTGCTGGTACACATTTAACCCTTTGGCTGTTGGGACTTTTTGTCCTGCTGGAATCATCGCAACAAAAAGCACTGCCCACAGCCAAAGTGTTAATTTACTATGACTATCACTTTTGTTTTGATGTAAGGTCTGTTTATATCAAGATGCTTGATTGGATTGTTACCTAGTGAGAGCGAGAGTTGATGAATGAGCAAGGGAATCTGTGAAAGGATGAACGGATGTCATGCCAGTTTAAGGATGAGTGACTGAACTTTTGGCGCATGGTATTTATGTTGGTGATACTTGTGTCAGTATGTAGTATTGTAAAGTTACATTTTGTTATATTTATTGTGCATAGCTTGCAGTCATCACAGCTAGCTGTATTTTTTTTATTTACCCTTTGGCTGTCGGTAGCACTTTTTGTCACCTCGACAAAAAGTGCTACCAACAGTAGTGATCTTCATTTTAGATTGGCGTGTTGTGATTATTGATGTTCCGCTAGACTATAGACTATAGACTTTTCCCAAGTTGCAAGTATCCTTTGGTTGTTAAATGTACAAGAATCTGTTACGTAGATGAGGATTTAAAATTACATTTTCACTATTAATTGCTTACATTTTCATATACCTATTGAAGGGCAGCCGTGAGGCTCAGTTTGTCAACCCCTGTGTGCATGCAGCCTCTGAGACTGTAAACAGTATTGGCAGATGCATGCACAGAGGGCTACAGTGACGTTTGGCAACAAGGTGGCTGCTGTGAGCCCCGGCCGAGTTTAACCCATTTAGCCCCAGGACCCTGCAGCAGGAGATGGATTGATCATGATAATTCAAAGGTAGTGCCAGATGAGCTTGGCGCCTTCAGGCGCCAAGCTCATCTGGCACTACCCTTGAATTATCATGATCAATCCATCTCCTACAACAGGTACATAGTCGTTAGACAACGCCTCCTAAGTTTGGAAATGTGGCCATGGGGTTAAGAGGGTTAACAATATTAAGGCACGATGTAAGACCCTTTCCTCTGTGTTATATGTTGATTATTTCAATGTTCTTTTCTTCAATATACACATTTCCAGCATTTACCTGATTGAAATGTGTTAGGGGATTCATTCTTGACGTGCTGCATCCTAATGCAGCACGTCTCAAATATATTGTAAACACTCCATAATTATAGGTCCTAATTCATTTGTAAAATTAATTCGTGAAAGAGGCGTTCTAAGTGCTGCCAGTCATGAGCAGGGTCCAGCACTGTCAGCTGTACTTGGCATTTGGTAACTTAACCCCTTCACTGCCAAGAAAAAAAAGTGAACACCACCGACCTGCTAGAGATAGATCTTCAGATTTCTTTGACGAGGGATTTGTGACCTTGAACTTGCAATGATTTAAACCATTTGTAGTGAAGGGGTAAAGATTCAATGAGGATACCATTATCAAATTACAGAAAAGGATGTACCATATTATCATAGGCCTCTTTAGTGCCTGTTTCACGAATTAGGCAATTTGACAGGCCTAGTACAGGTCAGCCTCCGCAGTACTCGCATCAAACTATAGTGAATTCGGCTACAACACGGCCAGGTCAGCTGCTCCCAAGACTTCCAGCCTTGTAGGACTGAGGTCGGCCAGACTGAGGACTTTTTGCTGTCACTGTATGTGCTTCTTCATATGACTGTGAAAGTTTAGCTCCATGTGAGCACAAGCACCAATAATGAGGTCTGATTTTACCCCATTACATCCTGAGGCTGATTTTTAAAAACAATTTTTTTTGCTTCTTGTCCTGTGAAGGCTACATTGCAGATTAGGAGATAAATCAATCATTTCTGTTCAAGGGTGGTGCCAGAATAGCTTGGCGCCTGAGGCGCCAAGCTATTCTGGCACCACCCTTGAACTATCAGTCACTCCCTTGGGCAAGGGGATTGATATCCAGCTGTAGGAGACATAAACCCTCATGAACCCCCGCGGTCACGAGGGCTCATGAGGGTTTGTCTCTTGTTAGACCTGTAGTCCTTAAACTCATTGTACCCCAAGACCAAAATCCCCAAATTTTTCCGTTGTCATCTGAAGACTGCATTGCAGTGCAGGACACAGATCGACCATGATAGTTCAAGGGTGATGCCAGAATAGCTTGGCGCCCATAGGCGCCAAGCTATTCTGGCATCACCGTTGAACTATCATGGTCGATCCTTATCTTCCTGAGGTGTGTCTGGGGTAGAATGAGTTAATCCCATTTGTTGGTCCCATTTCAGTTGTTCTTCACACTGTCAGTCGGTGTGTAGTTGTTTCAGACGCAGAATGCGTCATCACTGGCAGCGAAGGGTTAACCCTTATCATTCGGAATACACCAGTGTGTGAAATAAGTTTGACTAAAATAGTTCAAGGGTAGTGCCAGAATAGCTTGGTGCCTGTAGGCACCAAGCTGTTCTGCCACCACCCTTGAGCTAAAGCCATTGGTCTATATCCTTATCTGTAAGTACTATAATGTAGCTTGCATATGGCAGTGTACAAATTTGAAGCTTTTAGCCTCAGTATGATATGGGTTCAGGCTCCCAGGTGTCATGATGTAACGAGGCTGACTATTATTAGGCATGACACAGCCTGATTAATGGGGCAATGGCGTTAAGCTGATTGGGAACTACACTTGAACAATTATGATCGATTTTTATGGATAAATTAAAATTCCTTCCTTTTATTAATGTCAGTATTTTGCTCTCTGATTTTATTTTTTGCTTTGTTTTGCTTGTTCAATGTGATATTTATTTTTGACGTTTGTACAGAAACAAATAAAACAATTATGAGAAACATTTAAATTGAAGTTGATTCTTCTTCGTATATTTTGTGTGTGTGTGTGTTTGTGTGTGTGTGTGTTTTGTGCAAGTCTGTGATTTTTTTACCTTACAGCGCTGAGCCATAAGGTTCAGAATCTCAGACATGCTGGTTGTTGTGCAGGAAGTGTGGCTGAAGGGGATAACTTTGCTATATTGAGGTGAAAATCCACCCAGCATAAATGTACTCGGCAAGAATCTACTCAGGCGTACTTATGCCACAGACCTTTTTCTATGTAATCTCTAGTGTCTCTGCTTATATGTATATGTATCTTTTTGCCAAGATTTCAAAGTCTCGTTGGCCAAGGTGGTTTAATGCTGCTGCCGCAAACGTGATGGCTGTGACTTGGAACTTTTGTCAAGGATCTTTCTGTGTTATTGTGTTCAGCACAGCACACTTGTAAGCTATTTGCATCTTTCCTTCATACCTCGATAGGGGCTGTATAGGAAATACAATCTTTAACCCATTCAGCCCTGACGCACTACAGCAAGAGATGGGTCGACCATGATAATTCACGGGTAGTGCCAGATTAGCTAGGCGCCAAGCTAATCTGGCACTACCCTTGAAATATCATGGTCGATCCATCTCCTGCAACAGGTGCATAGTCGTTAGATGACGCCTCCAAAATTTGGGAAAAAACGTGCGTCGGGCTGAATGAGCTAAATCTTGAATGCTGGTGTAGTCATCTGCTATTGATTGATGCATACAAGTAACGTGTCGACGAGATGTGAAATCCACATGGGATTTATATGTGCATAATAAAACTGAGTTTGCCTCTTGTAGAGTGATATTCTGATGTGCACGTATTATGTAGTGAGTGTACTGAGAATCGAGCCACACTGCGCATCAACCAAAACGCTAGCTGCTGAATTTGTCACTCATACTATTCTGGCACCACCCTTGAACTAAAATAATATCCCCTAACCTGTAATGTACTAGACTTCACTAGGACAATAAGAAAATTTGACAAAATGAGTCCCAAGATGCAATGGGTTAAATGAAGTTAGTTGGTGTTTTGGTTTTTTTGTTTGTTTGTTTGTGTGGGTGTGTGTGTGTGGGGGGGGGGGGGGGGGGGGGGGGGGGGTGTTTGACGCCAAACGTGATGAGCATTGCATCAAGTTAAGTGACACTGTACTGTGCATGAGACTGAGAAATCTGGGTGGAATCACGACAACAAAAATATACCCTTGGTTTGTTTATGGATTTTCGCTTTGTATGTTCGCACTGGGTATTTTCGTCTCAACAGTACGAAAATGACTCATTCAGCAGAAGTGAGATTCACGTGATTAAGGTTTACACTTGTTCTATATTTACTTCTCACACAATGTTTTATTCACACTCAAGCAACAGGAGCAACGCACACAGGTTAGGTCTGCTGTAAATTACATAATAACTCCATGCGTTCCATCAATTCTTTTCAGTGGCAAACAAATTCACATTTTAGAAATTGTAACCAAAATAGCTTGTGGGGTGCAAGGGAAACAAACGCAGTTTCGGATGGACTTGGGTTATATCAGTTTTTCATTAAGATAATGTGTGTAGCGGTTGCTTCCCTTGGACCACTCAACGTGCATACAGATTACATTTATATTGTCTGGAAGCTGCGCCAAAATAAAAAGATAAAATACAATCTTTTTTTTATGTGACAAAGCTAACTTCAACCTTTAACACCTTCTGTGCCATTTGACGCAGATTGTGTTTCTGACTTCTTTGTTAATTCAACACCAAAATGTCCTAGGTTTCCCAATAAAAGGCATACAAAGCAGTGTCAGCAAGAGGCATAGATCCTCATGAGCCCCCGCAAATGCGGGGGCTCATGAGGATCTATGCCTCTTGCAGTTGGGTGGTGTTCACATTTTCTCGGCACTAAAGGGGTTAAATTAAAGGAATGCAAACTTTTGCCCGAGTAAATCCATTTTTGTGAAAGGGTGATTTTCAGACATTGTACAATTACAATATTTTAAAAACTCGCTCACAAAAATGGACTTACTGTCATTTAGGGCAGAGGTGTTTTTCGAGCGCATAGGTGATATGGAAGCGTTAAATATATCCCTGCTGTGCCCGCTACATCAAAGTTCAAAGCACTAACCACAAAGGTTAACTACTCGGTTCGCTACGCGGCGGCATGACTCAATGCGAAGTCAGCAGGAGGTGCCCAATGCGCAAACGGTCATCGGGCTGATGTTGTCCACCACCCCATTAAGTAAAAAATCTTCGGGACGACGTCTAGTCTAGTTGTCAGTCCCGTGCCGACTTTTTTGTTTGTTTTTTTTTTTTGTACTCGGGCTGAGGCCTCTGCCGTTGCCGCTATTTAGAAGCAGCGGCCGGAGTCTGTTCAGTCACTGGCTGTGAAACCGAACTTAGCGCCGGAATTCACCGAAAACCCCGATCTGGCGGACTTGATCCAGAGTCTAGCCGCCACCTTAACATCCCCACCGTCACCGTCACCACCACCACCACCATCAGGCAAAACTGATTTCTTGGCAGACTCCAACGCAGACACAGCCGCGAAGACACTGGCAGCTCGGACTCGTGGCCGCAGAACTGTAGATCTGCGGCGGTGCTTCTTGTCCTCTTGCTGCCTCCGGCTTCGATAGGAGCTGGTTGACCACAAAGGCGGCATCCTGCAAGAGCATGGACATGATGGTTTAACCCCTTCACTGCAGGTGATCACGAATTGCGCGTCCGACACAACTGTTACTGACCGACCATTCGCGTGTAGAACACAGATATAAATGTGACCAAAATAGACGTAAAGAACACATATGACTCACAAGACATAAACCCTCATAAGCCCCCGCGACTGCGGGGGCTTATGAGGGTTTATGTCTCTTGCAGATGGGTAGCGTTCGCTTTGCCCCGGCAGTTCAGTACGAGGTTAAGGGTAGGACCGGAATAACTTGGCGCTTGAAGGCACGAAGCTATTTTGGCTCTGCCCTTGAAATATTGTGGTCGATCCATCCCCATTACTAAGCGTCAGGGTGACGTTTATAGGAGTTAGAAAGGCAGTGTCCTAGTGGCTTTCGAGAGTGGTTGAAAAAGCGAAAAAAGGAATAATTCAAGCTAGCTGGGTCGAGTGGTGATGCTCTGTAGCAATGCGTGTAACCCCTGGGAAGGCAGTCCAGATTTACCTTCGCTGGACGATCAACTTGGGGGAGGGGGAGTGTGTGTGTGTGTGGGGGGGGGGGAGGTGGGGGGTGGGGGGGGGGGGGGTCAAAATACACACACACACACACACACACACACACACACGCACGCACGCACGCACGCACACACACAATTCAAGCTGCTAATTATTGACCTATCGCCAGTTCCACTTCTGACCTCCTGGCCTGGCTCTTGATCTTCTTACCTCATTTAAGGCGCCCTGCATCATTAGCTGCGGAGTGCCCTGAATGAGTTAAGTTCGACGTGGACGTAGTCAGAGGCGGATCTGGGGAGGAGGGGGTTTACAGGGGTTTCGGACCCCCCCCCCCCCCCCGACACACACACACACACACACGCACACACACAAATTCTTTAAAATGCTATAACAAAGTCCCTTTTTGGAGTGTTTGGACCCACCCCCACCCCCCACCCCGGACCCCCCACTTGTTATTTTGGGGCATGGTGAGAGTCTTAACATGCACGCGCATTTCTCTAAATCCCCCCCCCCCCCCACACACACACACACACACACTCATCCCCTCTACCCCCACCCCCCATCCTTTTCGATTTTTCGGCCTCTGCCGGGACGGATCCGCCCCTGGTTGTCTATGCCTCAGCACACAGTTCCCGGTGAGCACAGGTTCGTCTGGCTCCGGCGATGCCTTATAGCTGGCCCACGCAGAACTGACCATACGCAGACCAGTTATGGCCGGTATCGTGCAAAGGGCGTTGTTCTGACGGGCAAGCCAGGTAAAGACTGGAACCCAGTAAGCAAAAGATCCTCGGGCCGACGTCGTCCCGCGCACGGCCCGACGATCACTTGAGCACTGGGACATGTACTTTTATCGTTTGCGTCATGAAACCTCCATCTGCTCTCAAGCCGCTAGTGATAAGCACCATGACCTCTACCAGCAGCAGCAATAGTCATGTAGTGAATGGTCACACTGGTTGTCTCTCTCGATTGCTGCGCTGACAGCGCAGCAATCGAGAGAGACAACCAGTGTGTGTATGGTTAGCCTTACCTGGAAGAGCTCCAGATGCTGTAAAAACGCATGAGCTGCCACCCTGACAATGACGAGTCCGCGCCAGGATCGCCCAAGCTGACGCGTCTGGATCTGGCCGAGCCTCTGAAAGCCTTCCTCGCCGCTGATACGGTCTTCAGCACAAACCTTTTTGGGAACGCCTTTGCGGAAGCTTGCCCTGTACAGGAGATGAAAGGATGTCAGTCTCCTCTTGTGCAAAACGTCCTTGGGCTGACGTTGGCCGCACTTTGGCTCGCGAACGTCGCAGACCAGCACAGATTGATGGGATTATGAGGTGCATGTGTGATTCTAAGGTAATAATAATAATAATAATAACAACTATATTATTATTATTATTTATCCACTCCGCCATAAAGTTTTCCCTTCTTTGACACATGTATCACAAGCAAATCAGTATTCATGAATTTGCTTGATATGCTTTCCTTGCAGACCAAGAAGATACAATCTGGCTACTTGTATTTGTCACAATGAAAATGCAAGATATCCTCATACCGCTACACGAACATGCTTCCTATGCCCAACAGTATATATTCTCAAAATTTAAGTTCCCATACACACAAATAAAAGGAGAACAGACAGCAGCAAGCACGCAAAGCGAATCGCTGCGCTAGTGAAGTTGATTAGATGTCTGCTAGCATTTCTTACGAAAGCGATAACCTGAGAAAAGTACTAAATGGACATACCTGCTGTCATTTTCCGTCATTATCAAAGATGTAATTACAAGCATAGTTTACTTAACAACTCGTACGATTATAGAAAGCAGGGATGTCTACATAATCAGAAAAGAAATCACTTAGTGGACAGTCACATATGCAGTCGTCTGCTAGTGTTTTTTTCTTAACAAAGAAACCAGCCGCAAACTGAAGGACTCGAGGTAGTAGCAGTCGTCGTAGTAGTAATATTATACTATATTGAGCATATTGAGCATATTGAGCAAAGGTTTGCTGGATATAATGGCAATAACCGACAGACATGATTACTTTGCCGGAATTAAAATGTCCTAGGCTGTCGCCTCGGACATTTTGATTCGGGTGTCGTAATCAAATCTGCCGGTTATCGACACTTACTTACTTACGCCTATCACCCCTCCCAGGGTATAGGCCGTCGACGCGAGACCACAAACGACTCCTGTCCTGTGCTTCTCCTTCGATTTTACTCCAGGTGGTTCCCAGTCTCTTGATGTCTGCTTGGAGGTCTCGACGCCAGGTGTTTCTCAGCCTGCCTCCTTTCCTCTTTCTCTGGGGGTTCCATGACAATGCCTGCCTAGTGATACTGGAAACTGGGTTTCTCAGACTGTGACCAATCCATCCCCATCTTCTTCGCCCAATTTCATTCTATGCTGTTAACTGCTGTGTTCTCTCCCAGAGTCTGATGTTGCTAATCTCTGGCCAGTGGATTTTCAAGATTCTTCTAAGACAACTGTTTATGAAGGTCTGTACTCTGTTGACTGTGGTTTTTGTCAACCTCCAAGTCTCTGCTCCATATTGGAGAACTGTTTTTACGTTTGAGTTGAAAATCCGGAAGTCGGTGTGTTGTGACAGCTCTCTGGAACTCCACACTTTTTTTCAACTGGAGAAAAGCTGCTCTTGTTTTACCGATTCGTGCTCTGACATCTGCATCAATGCCGCCCTTTTTGTCGATGATGCTCCCGAGATAGTTGAAGGACTCCACCTCCTCCAACGGGGTGCCAGCAAGTAAGACTGGTTCTTCCCTGGTTGCGTTCAGCCTCATGTCTTCGTTTTCTGCTTGTGGATGGTGAGGCCCACTTGGGACGAGATGTCAGCAAGCCTAGTGGTCTTGTCCTGCATTTGTTGACGAGTGTGGGACAGTAAAGCCAAGTCGTCTGCAAAATCGTCTTCAAGCTGTGTCCACTGTATTCCGCGTCTTCTCTGCTCAGTGGTCCTCTTCGTGACCCAGTCTATGGCCAGTAGAAAAATGAACGGAGACAGCAAACACCCCTGTGTGACGCCGGTTCTGACCTGGAGCTCCCTGGTGAACTTCCCTTCGTGGATCACGCGATATGTCATGCTATCGTAACTGCTCTTGATCAGGCAGACGAACTTGTGAGTACACCGTAATGTCGTAGGAGTTTCCACAAAGTCTCTCGGTCCACGCTGTCAAATGCTTTTTCGTAATCCACAAAGTTGACGTACAGCGAGGAGCTCCACTCCAAAGACTGTTCCACGATGATGCGGAGAGTGGCGATCTGGTCTGTACATGATCGGTTTTTCCTGAATCCTGCTTGCTGGTCTCTCAGCTAGGGGTCGACGGAGCTCTTCGTTCTCTCCAGGATGATCATGTTGAAGAACTTTCCTGGTACTGACAGCAAGGTGATTCCTCTGTAGTTGGAACACTTACTGAGGTCGCCTTTCTTGGGAAGCTTGATTAGGTACCCCTCCTTCCAGTCAGCCGGCATCACCTCTTCCTTCCAGATCTTTCCAAACAGTGGGTACAGCAGCTCTACTGTTGTTTCTAGGTCTGCTTTCAGACCCTCCGCTGGGATGCCATCTGGCCCTGCTGCTTTGCCGTTCTTCAAAAATGCCACTGCCCTTCTGATCTCTTCTCGGCTGGGTCTGTCACAGCTGATGGGTAGGTCAGTCTCTGCTGGCTGGATGTCTGGGGGGTCGGGTGGGGTGGGTCTGTTCAGTAACTCTTCAAAATACTCGGCCCATCTGTCGAGATGGTCTGTTCTGTCCGCAATAGGCTTGCCTTCCTTGTCTTTTACTGGTCTTTCTGTATGGCCATACTTGCCCGACAATCTTCTGGTAATGTCGTAGAGCTGTTTCATGTTCTGCTGCCAGCTTCCTTTTCTGCCTCTGCTGCCAAGCTGTCTATGTAGGCCCTCTTGTCTCACCCTGATACTCCTCTTCACCTCGCGGTTGGCTTCCGACTGAGTATTCCTTCTGTGCCCTTACTTTGGCTGCTCTCTTGCGACTGTTGTTGACAACTGCTTTCTTCTGCTTCCTCACTTCTATCTTCTTCAAGGTCTGTGCTGACAGCCATTCCTTGTGATGGTGTTTCCTAAACCTACAGTGTCTTTGCAGGTTGAGTTCAGTGACTCTCTAACTGCCTTCTACTGCTGCTCTGTGGCGGCCGCGTCCTCTTCATTTAATAGCTCCTGTAGCGCTTGAAACCGGTTGGACAGCACCAGTTTGAACTCTTCTCTCACTCCAGTCTCTCTCAGGAGGCCTACATTATAGCGCTGTCTTCTTGTTGTCTCTGTGCGGCTTTTCTTTAACTTGAGCTTTATTCTTAAGGTAAGCAGATGTTGGTCTGATTCGACATCCGCTCCCCTCCTGACTCGAACATCTTGAAAGGATCTTCTAAATTTCTTGCTAATGCAGATATGGTCTATTTGGTTCTCTGTAGTATGGTCAGGTGAGACCCAAGTTGCTTTGTGTATTTTTCTGTGTGGGAAGATGCTGCCCCCTATGACAAGTCTGTTTAGAGCACAAAGTCTACGAACCTCTCCCCGTTCTCACTCAACTCCCTTAGTCCCTGTCTCCCCATCACCTCTTTGTATCCGGTGTTGTCCTCCCCTATTTTGGCATTAAAATCGCCCATGACGATGGTGATGTCTCGCTCCGCACATTTGTCCACAGCACTCTGGAATCGGTCGTAGAACTCTTGTTTCTCTTCCTCGTCACTGTCATTAGTGAGCGCTTAACACTGGATGACGTTGAGGTGATGCCGGCTGACTGGCTTCAAGCTTCCCAAGAAAGGCGACCTCAGTAAATGTTCCAACTACAGAGGAATCACCTTGCTGTCAGTGCCAGGAAAGGTCTTCAACGGGATCATCCTGGAGAGAATGAAGAGCTCCGTCGTTTCTTTCGGGGTCTCCTTCCCTTAGACCATGTTGGTTCACGTTACCTTATTTCATTCGGTGCACCCCTCTCACGAGGGACCCCCTATCCAGCACCCAGGGGACGCGCATCAACGCCGTATGGTCCCAGCGCGAGGTTATCGACACTATATCAAGCAAAATGTGGCTGAATATAGTATAGTACTACTTCTACTACGACTGCTACTACTCCTCCTCCTACTACTACAACAAATACTACTACTACTACACGACATGAGATAAGAGAACCACCCACCTCTCTCAGACGCCGAGTATTCAGTCTGACCAACAGAACCACTGTCTTCATCAGCATCATCCAAGGTAGTGTCGACAACCTGAATGATACATTCTTCCTGGGCCTCATTCCGTCGTCCTGCTTTTCTCTGAGACAGCCTGGCCAGGGAATCACTGATACGGTTTGAGCGAGACAGCAGCGTACGAGTTCTGCTATTAGGGACGAAAGACTTGATGTGGGCAGGGCGACCCTGTGACTCTTGGTAATGCACGCTCACTTTGTTGCCCTGGACTTCCACCAAAGGAAGTAAGGGTTTTTGAGCGCGAGTGAAGAATCTAGCTCTTCCACGACCCCGTTGAAAGTCTATTTTAGTAAGGGTGGGGGTATCTTGAGTGTGGACAGCATTAACCCCCTTGCGCATGCGGCTACCGGTACTGGTTACAGTATCGTTGGCTGCATGCGCAAGTGGATTAACATCATTGGAGACGCGCCGTATACGGATACGCGGCGATTCGCCGCGTATCCGTGTACGGCACGTCTCCAATGAGTTAACATCTTTCTGAAGCATCTCGTGGATGTGGCTTTCTTGATGTGTGTTGGTGTCACCAGCGTGCTTGTGAGTCCCATTCTCTGTATCCTCCAGGTGCAGCAAGTTAACTCCGCCATAAACTTGAGGCAAAACAAGAACGTTCGTGGGGGGCACCCTTTCTTTTAAGACGTTGCTAACGTCCAGCACACGCGTGTTTGACGGAACTGCAGCAGTCAACGCAGGTGACCGTGGTTTCTCTGCGACAGGTCTCGACTTCTCTGGCACGCGTGGTGTATTCTCAGACGCCGGTCTTGTTTTGCTGGACACGGATTCTGACTTCTCGGACACAGAGCCCGAATTCTCTGACTGCGATTTTTCTGACAGAGGAAACTGACGTCGCCCATGAGGAGTTTCGGTCTCTGGAGTCAATGTGTCTGGAAAATGACTTTGCTCTTGATTTTTGTCCTTCGTTGACAAAATGGAACTCATGAAAGTTTTCTCTGAATACTGATTATATTCTTCTCGCTCACCATACAAATATATCTTTGCCCGCTTCTCTGACTCACTCAAATGAATCGGTTCTACAGACCTCATCAAGTTTTTTTCAGCGCCATGACTTTTCGCGTTTCTTTTCAGAAGCAAGTCTTGCTTTGGTGAAGTAGATTTCATCCACCCTGTCCTTATGTCTACGCCTTGCCCATCGTTAACTCCCTCGTGCATGCGACCACCGGTACTGTAAAGAGACCCTATGGCTGCATGTACAGGGGGGTTAAGTTCCGACAGTAAATCTGTCTTTGCGCGTATTCCGAGGACTGGACGCGAAACTCTGCCAGTGACACGCTGATCTGTGTGTGCAGAACGTGCATCACGTTGTCCACTGTACGGATCTGTGAGAAGACTCGCACTGGGTGTTCGGATGCTCAGGTGGATCAGGTCTTCATGCAGACGTTGCGTGTCCTCGCGTAATTTAATGCGAACGCGCATGCGCTGTGCGTTAAGCTGCTCCTCCAGCGTGTGCAGCTTCTCCTCGTGACGTCGGTTGACGTGCTGTGTAGACAGCATGCGTGACGTCATCTTGGTCTTTGGTCGTGTCCGAGAACCGTCGGGTTATATCTTGTTCATTTAACTACTGCTTGATCCACCACAATTGAATTTAACATCTGCGAACTTGACCGTAACGGTTGCCAGACGAAAATCGACTGTCTTAGTCCCTTCAGATCTGGAAAAATAAGTGTGCGCTGGTCTGTAATTGTGGATCTTGCGGCTCTAAACCGCAAGGTCTAAAATCTCATCCCCACAAACAACATTATTATTGTAGGAAAACAACAACAGCAACAAGAACTATGTCATGATCAAGCTGTGGGTAACACGTGTTCACAGACTAACAGGCGGGGAAAACCTCCTAAATGCTTCGTTTAACCCCTTTAGCCCCACGGTCGCATTTCCCAAATTTTGGAGGTGTCACCTAACGACAATGCGCCACTGAGTTGTAGAAGATGAATCGACCATGATAATTCAAGGGTAGCGCCAGATTAGTTTGGCGCCTTCAGGCGCCAAGCTAATCTGGCACTACCTTTGAATTATCATGGTCGCTCCATCTCCCACTGCAGCGCGTGTTAACCCTTTGACTGCTTGCTACTGGCGATACGGCTCGGCGGAAAGCACGTGCATCGTCAGTATAGCAGTCACGGGGTCAATATTATTTTTTCCACTAAAACTAGTAAAAGCGAAATCACATCACTAGTCGCGAGTTTTCTACCCCCAAAAATATTTAAAAAAAAAAAAAGTAAAAGCGAAGACCTTACTGTGAGCGCTGGAGAAGATATCTGCTGCTCTGTGTAGCGAGTCTTGATGTCTGGCGACACTTCGGGACGACGCTATCAAATAATAAAATTGTAAATGCAACCACACAAGCCCAGAGAGGTATTATAAATCAAAACACTCCATACACACTGTAGCCCACGCCAACGGACTTTGTTTTATGTTTGCCTTGAAATCAAAACCGACAGGTATACGGCAATGTATGTTTTATTCTTTTATTTTGATTGAAATCACACTGTGCGTGCCACGCTCTTTTCAGACTCGACATTTTTTCTGGGGGCAGTGCAGTCCACGACCTAAAATCAACATTATGGCAGCTCTGTCTTCTTCTATGCAGTAAGGTCCAAAATAACAGACCAACACGCAACTTACGGTGACAAGTCTATATAACGAACCATTACTCACTTAATCACGCATGACAAACTACAGCGAAGATAAAAGGAGGTTGACAATACCAGTTCACGGGTAGTGCTTGATATGGGTGGCGCCTTTGAGGGCGCCAATTAAAGCGACCTACTTCAGATAGTTAACCCTCTTAGCCCCGGGACCCTGCAGCAGGAGATGGCTTGACCATGATAATTCATGAAGGCGCCAAGCTAATCTGGCACTACCTTTGAATTATCATGGTCAAGCCATCTCCTGCAACTGGTACATAGTGATTAGGCAACACCTCCAAAATTTGACAAATGGGACCTTGGGGCTAAAAGGGTTAATCACACATGACAAACTACAGCGAAAATAAACTGAGGTTGACAATACCAGTTCACGGGCAATGCTTGATACGCGCGGGGCCATCGAGGGCGCCAATCTAAAGCGACCTGACCCAGACAGTTACGGCTTAATGGTTCGGGCGATATTTCCGTTATAAATGATCTTAGTATGTATATTTTGTTCTAGTGCTGGACGAAAAGGCCCAATTTTAAATTATGAAGTCTGAATGTCGTAAAATGGGAATATTTGTCTTTTCTTCTTCTCCTTGGTGCATGCCCCGGGACAGCTCTTTCCGTTACGCTCCCAAAAGGCAGCGGAAAATCTTTGTGTGCCTGTTCACAGGGAGTGTGAAGACGAGTCTTAGATGAGGCAAGACAGCATTGATAACCCTCTGTAACGGCGAATTCTAGGACTCAAAGCCTGCCGCCATCGAGCGGCTCCGTTCTGAAGCCTGTCCTCCGAGGGCGACAAGCTATTACTTATTCAATACCCAGTGCCCAAAAGGCTACATCGGGCCGAAGTCAGCCGCAATGGGCCCGCGCACTGTCGTGCGCGGACCCACTTCAGCCTGATAGTCTTTTGCGTTCAAGACACTTTATTATCCATTGTAAAAAGCACACAAACAAAATCAACGCAAAAATATTGTAACAGGCTTAGCCAGAGGCGAGCGCTCAGTGATAAAAACAAAATAAAAATTATAAAAAAATAAATAAATAAAAACTTTAACACTGTCATGTCTGTTCTCATGGCACGAATGAACTGTCATTTCCGATTGGACCCCCGCTGTGGGGAACACGGACATGACTGAATGTTTATCACAGGCTGCAAGTATTTACCTTACCTTGTGAACAAGCGAATCGATCAATAAGGTCCATTACACACAACGTTGGAAATCGAACGTGTCCCTTATTCAAAGACACGAAATACAAGGTACATGTTAACCCATGTAACACCGGAGGCGCATTTCCTAAATGTTGGAGGTGTCACATAAAGGAGATGGAATGACCATGATAATTCAAGGGTAGTGCCGGATGAGCTTGGCGCCTATAGGCGCCAAGCTCATCCGGCACTACCCTTGAATTATCATGGTTGATCCATCTCCTGCTGTAGGGCGTTGGGGCTAGAAAGGTTAATCAAACTCGTCCAGTATTTGTGGGTGGCCTTTCCACAGAGCTCCCGTTTCGTTTGTTTGTTTTACACTACAGAAATTGGGCGCAATATTTACTAATGCATTCTCAGTCACACCTATGATCTTGTGTCAGTTTCACAACGCTGAGTTGAGGAGTTTGTGCATGCAGCCCCCGCAGTACGCCTCTCAGTCACAAGCCAGCAGATTCTCATGAGCTCCCGCAGCCCGCAGGCTGAGGAAAACTGTTGGGTTTGAATCTGCGAGCAGCTCTTAACCCCTTCACTACCAGTGGGCGCAAATTTTGTTTCTCGAATCTTTGTTAATGCGACCTACACCAGTCAGCAAAGGGTTAAAATTTCGCAATATCTCCCTTATAAATGTGTTCAGTATGTTTTACAGCTATGCTGGAGGACTTTAAAGAAGCACCCAACAGAGAAAGAAACACGCTTAGAAAAGCCAGTTACAACACAATTTATTACTGAATATTTTGGGCAAATACCCTTTTTTTCAAAATAGACAAACAAACAAATAGAGAGGATCAGTCGCTACGCATCTTCATTTATCGCATTAGGAATGTGGCAGCTTTTTGGAGAACTTTATGAAATTCGTAAAATGAAAGTCTGTTCTGCTCTTCTTCTTCGTTGTATGCAGGAGAGCTGCTTTCGTTACGCCCAAAAGGCAGCCGGAAAACCTAGTCTGCTACGCGTGCCAACTCACATGGATTGTGAAGAGAAGGGTAGAAAAGTCTTAGTTGAGGCAAGACAGCATTGAAAACCCGTTGTATCGGCGACTGTTAGCAATCAAAGCCCGCCATGGAGCAGCCCGCTTTTATTTAACGTCAACGGCTGTCCAAGGATCATTGCGGGGGCTCATGAGGATCTATGCCTCTTCCAGCTGGCTCGTGTCCACTTTTTCTCGGCAGTGAAGGGGTTAACCCCTGAATTGTTCAAGTTCGTGATGAATGCCTCTGAAACTGTCAAACCCCGAAAGCATAAATGACTCGGATATAAATGGAGTCTGCACGAGGCATAGATCCTCATGAGCCCCCGCGATGGCGGGGGCTCATGAGGATCTATGTTTTTTGCATTTGGGTTTGCTCGTTGTGTTCCGGTAATGAAAGGGTTAAGTCTGTGAGTATCTCTTAACAACAACAGTCACATAATCCAGCCGAGAAAAAAAAAAAGATTTATCAAGTATCATAAAAATCTTGATGCTGCAATTTTGTCAGTTGTTGAACACGACAAACAGTCGTAAAATCGAGTATTTTGTTGAACAAGCGTACGCAGAGTGTATGTAAACGTACACTCACCAAAACAGTAGTTGTTGTTTTGCAAATACATTTTTATATATACTTCTGCATATGCTACCTTCAGGGGCAGATCTGGGCGGGGGGGGGGAGGGGGGAGGGGGAAGGCAAGGGGTTCCGGACCACCCCCCCAACCCCCCCCCCCCAAAAAAAAAAAAAAAATTCTTTACAATGATAATGCCATAACAAAGTAACAAAGTCCCTTTTTGGGGGCGTTTGGACCCCCTCCCCCCTCCCGTTCCTTGTTTGATTCTTTGACGAGTTTCAACACACACGTTAGCTATCTATACCAACACCCTCTTGTCCCTCCCCCCCCCCAGCCCCCTCCACACACCCAACCACCCCAACCCCCACCCCGGTCGTTTGATTTTTTTGGCCACTAAAAGAAGGTTTAGCGTCGGGGAGGCCTCTTGTGTCCGGTTGAAGGTCCCAAATAGAAAGTTGGACCCCCCCTCCCCTCCCTCGAGATAACTGATCCGCCCCTGACCTTTCAAGCGGACAAAAATAACTGTACATGATTACTAACAGTTTTAATCATGAAGTGTCTTGCTACTCTGAAAACACGTCAGCCCACACCTGACTTGCAAACGTGACAATACCTTGATCTATCGGTCGTGGCCAATTTACTTCCTAAACTATAATGCAGTTTTCAGAGGACAATTCCCAAAATAAAAGTTGGCCTCTGAATTCTATTGGTTAACACGGGCAATTTCGACCATAGTACACTATGTATAGAGATCAGCGTGTTAACACATTCGACCCCAGGACCGAAATCCCCAGATTTTAAACTTGCCCTCTGAAGGACTGCATTGCAATTCTAGAGACAGATCGAGCATGATAGTTCACGGGTGGTGCCAAACTAGCTTGGCGCGGCCTATGGGCGCCAAACTATTCTGGCACCATCCTTGAACTACCATGCTCGATCCACCTCTTGCTGGGGTGTGTCGGGGCTGAATGAGTTAACCAATAGCTGTGCTGTAAGAAACTGAAATATCAAACTGAACTTAATGAGCCTCGACACAAAACAAAAAGAGATAGCTCGATCATGATAGCTTGACGGGTGGCATCGTCACGTTAACTGTCACATAGCACTGGCAGTGGTGCCTCCTTTGCCAGCCTTACACCTGTGGATTTTGGTTGCCATCGAACGTGTGACGTGTTTCTTCTCTCGTGTTTTTGAACAGTTTTCTTTCGAGAAGGCTAAACAGGGTTATTAGCTCCTTCACTGTAACCGTACGTACATTGTAGTCGAAATCTGTGTCAATTCAACGCGAAAGAGCTCCAGCAGTGCCATGAACAGTGGATACAAAGTGGTGTCAGCAAGAGGCATAGATCCTCATGAGCCCCCGCAGTCGCGGGGGCTCATGAGGATCTATTCCTCTTGCAGTAGTGTGGTGTCCATTTTCCTCGGCAGTGACGCAACTCTCCGAACTGCCTGAATGCACTCTGGCTCCGGAGCCTAAACGCTGAGCTGAGATTGGGCACATGCATGGTTACAATAGAGGTTCAAGGGTGACGCCCGAATAGCTTGGCGCCTATACAGCTCTTCTGGCACCACACTTGAACTACCATGGTCAAACTCCGGGCTTTAACCGCAGTGTAGTGTTCAGTGGGCAACTTTCACTTTGCAGTCCTAGGATTCAATGTGCTAGTGTCTAACAATTATTTAACGAAGCGACTGCATGCATCTTCACACAGTTTGAATTTCCACGTGACTCGCTTTCAAAAGGTGCCATGCAGACAACCAAATAATCAACATGGGTTGAAAACAACCTGACAAGATTTTCTGAGTTTGTTTTCCATTTGGCTTCTCAGTTCTGTTGAGTTTTTGAAAATATTATGAGTGGTTTATGAGAAACTGAGATTTTAAAGCCGGAGGTTAAAATGTGACACGTGACGACAAATTCTTTCGTTTTGCCTAAAATATAGGTTAAATGATACCTATACTTGATTTAAACCATTCTTCTAGGTAGCCCGCAATTAAATATTCTGCAAAACAGGAAACAATGACCTAATTATGTACAAAATGAGAACCCATTTGCGTCAGTCATCGGTGACTCTTTTTTCACTCTCACACATTTGCTTTCACAAAAGGGGCATCGTGATATTCAGATTATGACTGTCTACATTGATAACTCAATGTAAAAATAAAGATGGAACTCTGACAACGAAGTCAGCAAACTTCTAAAGCGAACTTTTTCACATCAGTATGTTACTTGTGACATAAGAGGATGTATGACAAAATCTGAGTCGTCACGTGTCACAAGTAACATGAGATACCCAACAAACCTGGATCAAACAAAGTATTTTGAACCCATTGGAACGGATTCATTGTGCAATACTAACGCTAACTGACGCACAAGATTCATCGTAGATGTGAACAAAACGAGCATGAGCAGAGATGATATAGTAATGTCACTCGTGACTCATTTGAGCAGTGACAGTAAAGTTAGTTTTTGCTTGTCACAGAAAACACAGTGTGTCTCAACTTGCTGGATTTTGTTTTCAAAAAGTATTTTATTTCTCTTTTAGCCATTATACAAAGGGCATTAAGTTATTCAGGATACAAGATTACTCAAAGTATCAGAAAACGTGGTGAGAAATTACAGCAATAGCACCACCACCACAACCACCACCAGAAGTAGAAGAAAAAGGCACAAGCTGAATTTGCTTTGAATTTTATTTTATGATTAAAAAAAGTGTTTTTGTGGGGTTTTTTTTTTTTTTACTGTATGTTCCAACGGTAGGTTGATGAAGACCGCAAGATGCAGTCAAAAAGTACCCTGGAAGTAAACCCTGGATCTCAAGTAAAAAATGTCTCACAATGATAGTGTGAAATAAATTTCAGCAAACCATGATAACTGTGAAAACAGCCAATTGTCACCATTAACCACACAAAAATATTGTTTCTTTGTGTTGAGCTTCATCAGTGGCCAGCTGCATGGGTGGGCCCTTGACTAAGGCTGCTGGTTCCCAAGAAGTATCTGGACTGAAAGGCCAAGTGTACAGCTCCCCATCCTGCTTCATAAAGCTGATGTACCAGTCCCAGCATGTCATCAGTCGTTTTCACCTAACACAGCAGACAGAACAAAAATATTTACTTGATATTACAGTGACCCTCTTTTGAGCAGCCATCCTCATAAGAGCTCACCCATCATGTAGGACCATCATTCATGTGACTTTAGCCACCTGAATGATGGTCTTGAATGACAAGAGACACCATGTGTCCTTCACGATACTCATGACAGCCCAGTTATCTTTTAAAACCCATTTCTTTCGGGTAAAAAGGAGACAGTCACTCAAAAGAGTTCACACCGTATTCTTTGAAAACGTAATAAATGTAATGCATGAATGACAGTGCGAAAACTTGAAATGGCTGAAAACGGTCCATGGACTAACTATGACCCATGATTCATGACATGCAAGAAACATGAATTCTCATAAGCCCCTGCAAACGCAGAGGCTCATGAAAATGTATGCCTCTTGCAGATGGAACAGAATTGCTGAAGAACTGTTCTGTCTAAACCCAAAAGCTGAAATTCAGCTTTCTGGAATTTAGAAAAAGCTGAATCAGTCTACAGGACAGAAGACTGTCACTAATGGTAATGCAAATCAATCCCTTACACAGCAGCTGATTATATTCAACCTGTCCAGTATCTATGAGTAGTCTGACAGCTGACTAACCATTGGAAAGCAGAACAAATATTGTACTTTGTTAGCCCTGTTCACTGTGATTCTGTTTTGTTAGGAACACTTGTCAGGCTCTTTTTAGAATCCTGAAAGATTACTTGACCATTCAGGACCCAAACTAGTGTGACACCGTTCTTTTCATAGTGAACCTTTATCCTACACAGTTCACTACAGTGAATTGATTAAGAATCAAGCTTGCCTTGTATAGTAGTTTATAATGGAAATTTATAAGATCATGGAAGGTGTGGCGCCACTTTACGGCACTGCACCTTCCAGAGTTAAACAAAATCACCCACCTGACAAAGGTAGGTCTTGCCATCAGTCCGCTGCGCCTTGTAGTACTCATCAAAGCTGCTGAAACTGAAAATTTAGGTCAGATGTAATGCCTAAAAACTTTTTTTTTTTTTTTGCACAAAAAAGAGATCAGAAAAATAATTCCAGTGTACCTTGTAGGTCAGATGGATTCATAAAATCGTGTCAGTTTCTTGTGACCAGAGACATAACTGAAATGTGTGTCACATGTCAATTTTTGTCTGCCGTATTGAAAATGCGGTAGACGTTGAGATGGGGCTGGTCGCAGCTTGTTCTGTAGCATGCAAATGACGAACATAGGCGGGCACACATCAGACTCTGACAGTGAAGTAACACGATAATAATTACGTCATGCCTAGGTACGCTAACCGCGCTGTTGAACGTACAGAACAGGCCTGAAACTTTAAGAAATGCTTTGATCGAGCTTTATTTCGGAGAGCCTCCGAGAATATTTAAAATGGTAGACTCGTTAAAGAGAAACAAGATGGGATGAACCATAACCCACAAAGTCCCTTCTATATGAGAGCAGTCCTCGCTGTCAAGGGTCTCTACCTTTTGTCTTTGACCTGATTCTGATGTTGAAATATCTCCTATTAAACAAGATGAGGATTCCATCCCAAAGTCTACCGTATTGTTTGAGCTCACATGCGTTTTTTTTTTCTTTTAGGAACATTCACAGTTGTTCATATTTTTAAGCTTATCCTTCTGATTCATTTCCTTCCTCTCTAAGCCAATCTCTGACCAACACACACGCCGGCACACATAAATAAAGACGGCGTTTTTAAGCTTATCCTTCTGATTCATTTCCTTCCTCTCTAAGCCAATCTCTGACCAACACACACGCCGTCACACATAAATAAAGACGGCGTTTTTAAGCTTATCCTTCTGATTCATTTCCTTCCTCTCTAAGCCAATCTCTGACCAACACACACGCCGGCACACATAAATAAAGACGGCGTTTTTAAGCTTATCCTTCTGATTCATTTCCTTCCTCTCTAAGCCAATCTCTGACCAACACACACGCCGGCACACATAAATAAAGACGGCGTTTTTAAGCTTATCCTTCTGATTCATTTCCTTCCTCTCTAAGCCAATCTCTGACCAACACACACGTCGTCACACATAAATAAAGACGGCGTTTTTAAGCTTATCCTTCTGATTCATTTCCTTCCTCTCTAAGCCAATCTCTGACCAACGCACACGTCGTCACACATAAATAAAGACGGCGTTTTTAAGCTTATCCTTCTGATTCATTTCCTTCCTCTCTAAGCCAATCTCTGACCAACACACACGCCGTCACACATAAATAAAGACGGCGTTTTTAAGCTTATCCTTCTGATTCATTTCCTTCCTCTCTAAGCCAATCTCTGACCAACGCACACGTCGTCACACATAAATAAAGACGGCGTTTTTAAGCTTATCCTTCTGATTCATTTCCTTCCTCTCTAAGCCAATCTCTGACCAACGCACACGCCGGCACACATAAATAAAGACGGCGTTTTTAAGCTTATCCTTCTGATTCATTTCCTTCCTCTCTAAGCCAATCTCTGACCAACACACACGCCGGCACACATAAATAAAGACGGCGTTTTTAAGCTTATCCTTCTGATTCATTTCCTTCCTCTCTAAGCCAATCTCTGACCAACACACACGTCGTCACACATAAATAAAGACGGCGTTTTTAAGCTTATCCTTCTGATTCATTTCCTTCCTCTCTAAGCCAATCTCTGACCAACACACACGCCGGCACACATAAATAAAGACGGCGTTTTTAAGCTTATCCTTCTGATTCATTTCCTTCCTCTCTAAGCCAATCTCTGACCAACACACACGCCGGCACACATAAATAAAGACGGCGTTTTTAAGCTTATCCTTCTGATTCATTTCCTTCCTCTCTAAGCCAATCTCTGACCAACACACACGCCGTCACACATAAATAAAGACGGCGTTTTTAAGCTTATCCTTCTGATTCATTTCCTTCCTCTCTAAGCCAATCTCTGACCAACACACACGCCGTCACACATAAATAAAGACGGCGTTTTTAAGCTTATCCTTCTGATTCATTTCCTTCCTCTCTAAGCCAATCTCTGACCAACACACACGCCGGCACACATAAATAAAGACGGCGTTTTTAAGCTTATCCTTCTGATTCATTTCCTTCCTCTCTAAGCCAATCTCTGACCAACACACACGCCGTCACACATAAATAAAGACGGCGTTTTTAAGCTTATCCTTCTGATTCATTTCCTTCCTCTCTAAGCCAATCTCTGACCATCGCACACGCCGGCACACATAAATAAAGACGGCGTTTTTAAGCTTATCCTTCTGATTCATTTCCTTCCTCTCTAAGCCAATCTCTGACCAACGCACACGCCGGCACACATAAATAAAGACGGCGTTTTTAAGCTTATCCTTCTGATTCATTTCCTTCCTCTCTAAGCCAATCTCTGACCAACACACACGCCGGCACACATAAATAAAGACGGCGTTTTTAAGCTTATCCTTCTGATTCATTTCCTTCCTCTCTAAGCCAATCTCTGACCAACACACACGCCGTCACACATAAATAAAGACGGCGTTTCTAAGCTTATCCTTCTGATTCATTTCCTTCCTCTCTAAGCCAATCTCTGACCAACACACACGCCGTCACACATAAATAAAGACGGCGTTTTTAAGCTTATCCTTCTGATTCATTTCCTTCCTCTCTAAGCCAATCTCTGACCAACACACACGCCGGCACACATAAATAAAGACGGCGTTTCCCGCCATTAGTACGTTCTGTGGGTTCGTGTAGCGACAAGAATTCTCAGTGAAGAAGAATATCACGCATCGCTAGTCTCACGACGCCGTGTACATAGTGACGAAAATAATGTTTCACGTCACTCATCCGAAAGGCACGCAGCCTCTTCCAGGGCTGACTGTTTTGTTCCACACGGCCTCTTTCGGGGCTAACTGTTTGATGGGAGTATAATAATGGTGGGTCCAAACTTACAAATATGAATTAATTATTATTCAAAAAGCTGAAGAGGTACAAAGATGGCTAACAAACTTATCCAATTACTTTCATTAAACTAGCTATATCCTAAATGTGACAAAAAATTACGGACTCTAATCTGGGTCAACCGACTTTCTATAAACGGTCTTTTATGTCTTCAATGAGACATCCAGTTACATGCTCGGAGGCTCTCTTAGCCACCCTTTAAACAAAGTATTTCGCCAAGCTTCAAGCTTGTACTACGAACAGCAATATCTGAGATTCTCGTGTCTGCATACATACGCGCGCGCGCACGCACCACACACACACGGGCTTTCGCGCCAAATGTACGTTCAGCAGCGAGGTTAGCGTAACTAGACATGACGTAATTTTTATCTTGTCATCAGTTGTCAGAGGTTAATGCCTACCCGCCTTTGACATCATGGACATGCTATTAAATTCGCCCCACCGCGACCCATCCTAAAAAGTCCCATCTATAAATAGAAGGGACTTAAAAATGCGGTTTATATAAAGTCGGTTGACCCGCATTTGCATCCGTAATTTTCGTTCTATTCACTCGGAATTTTGGGATATAGCTAGATTGGAAATAGACATTGGATGGAGTTCGTTAGCCAGCTTTGTACCTTTTCAACTTTTTGTAATTGCAAAAAAAAAAAAAAAAAAAAAAAAAAGTAAGATTTCTCGACTCTCGATCAGACAGTGACGGTGACGTAAAGTCGCCAAAAACGTCAGTGTTACACAATGTTCCTAAATTGTCGCAAAACACCAGATGTCAGTGTTGTACAATGTTTCTGAATTGACATCAAATTCGTCACTGTGTACACGGCGTCCTCGGAACAGTGAGGCTTATAGTGACGTCATTTTGCTGCTCGTGCTATTCTTCCTCTCCAGAATTCCTGTCCCTATAATTATCAGCCCACAGAGCGTGCTAATGGCAGGAAGCGCCATGTGTCCGTCTTTATTTTTTGTGCGCCTGTGTGTTTTGGAGTTAGTGGTAGGGTTAGAGAGAAAGGAAATGGATCAGAAGGATAAGCTTAAAAACATGAACATAAACTCTGACTCCTAAAAGAAAAACGCATGTGAGCTCCAAAAAATATGGTAGACTTTGGGATGAAATCCTCATCTTGTTTTTCTGCCAGTGCTTGAGTCACCAAAAGCAACGTTCAAGAATTTGAACTCATTACTGCAAGAATCCATTCCGAAAAGAAATTGAAAAGCAACTACTGCCATTTTGATCTAAGAATGTCACGTAATTTTCGTGTTTCACGTATTAATATTGTGTTACTTGTGACAATTTTTTTTAGCGTGACGCTGATAAAGAACTTAACTCTGAACAGCCATGATCTTCCCGAGAAAAAGCAATGTGGGTGTGTGCCACCGTCTTTCCGGATTGCAAAATGCGGATTTGGTGCAATGAAAGCCACTTTTTTTTTTTTTTACTGCTTCGACTTTTCCACATAACTTTGTTACACCACAACTTTGGCACGCTCAAATCACCAGGTCAAAATTAATCAGCACGACCTGTTTTCGCCGAGACTGATTAATTTTTCTCTCTTCTTTTTAAATCATTCGTTGTGTGCCAATCCCAGTTTTGAGCCGGGCAGTAGTTCCGATAATGTCCACATATCAGACAAGTGTGACTCCACACGTGCCGCGTGACAGACGATCATTGCGTAAAATGACGCCCGAGAAGAGTCAGGCAGGTGTTGTAGTATTAATGAGTGATTCATTTTCTATCATTCTCGCTCACGTTTCGATATCAGAAACGCGTTGTATGCTGACAGTTGTACTGAGAAGTGACCTGCCTGTAGCTTGTTTTGATCTGATAGAAATCAGTTGATGTATATCCTTTTATGCATTTTGTAAAGCAATAAACTATTTAAACCATGTGACTTACCGAAGCGAAATGTGTTTTTCACGGCCATTGTACGCTCGATTCCGCCACAAGAAAGAGTAAAAAAGATCGTTCATCATCCATTTAGAGTATTTTTCTCATCAAACATTTTTACATCGATATTACACACTTTTTTTGTCAGATATCGGTCATATAAAGTAGTTATGGTCTGCGAGTAGAGGGTCGTCCGAGGCACATAAAGTAGTTATGGTCTGTGAGTAGAGGGTCGTCCGAGGCACATAAATGGTCTGTGAGTAGAGGGTCGTCCGAGGCACATAAAGTAGTTATGGTCTGTGAGTAGAGGGTCGTCCGAGGCACCTTTTCAGAGTTAGCCACAAAACTGTAGGTCACGGTATACATTTAAATTGGGAAGTTGAGGCAGTGCAAGGTCCCGTGTTTTTAAAAATAATTTTTGCCTTGTTTGAAAATTTGCAGTTGGGCTGAATGTGGGAATTTGCTGGAAATTTGTGGTTAGCTGAGAGGAGACATGTTTGGTGCTTTGATTCATACCATCCTGAGCTTATCCAGTGGACATTTGTGGGCCTATGTTGAGTTGCCTTTGGCGTAGTGATTTGAGGGGCACGCTGATTTCAGCTGTGCTTGGGTGTGGGGTTGGTAAGGAACCAGTTTCATAGCCAAGAAATGAGACGGGTCATGTGCTGTTTTTTTTGGTATTTTATGCATGGCAAATGTGCAGCTGGTGGGCGGTAGTGCTTTTTAGGGAATTGAACAATTAGGGGATGACTGGGATTGACTAAGGCTAAGAGACTGGACAGTACGGAAACACCACTGTGGTCCGTGGCCTGTCAGGTGCACCACATGCCATATGTGACATAGACCGGAAACTGGTTTAGTGTAACCAGATCAATGAGTTTGGATGGTTGCAGTTGGAAAAGTAAAAAAATCATGAAAAATTTGAAATTTTGCCAAAAAATCGCGGTGCATGCAGTTTTATAGGCGTTTTGGCATGTTTTGCATGGCAACACCCTGTTTACCTGCACTGTGAGCTAGGTTTAGTGTGTTTGCTCATTTATTTTTTGTCTTACAGGTAGTCATGAGTCTTTCCTTCGACCATGAGCTGTGACCTTTGACCTTGACCTTGAAAGGGGTGGGGTTTGGGGTGTTCAGTTTGATAAATGCGTAAAAAAAAATTCACTCTTTCAGTTTTTGAAGTTGTGTGGGGTGGGTGTAGGGTGGGGTGGGCAGGGGTTTGGGTTGGAGGCCGGGAGGGGGGGGGGGGGGGAGGGGAGGGGGGGGGGGGGTTGGGGGCTTAAGGTCAAAGGTTAAGATAAAAACTACAATGAAACAGTGTTAGCATGTGCATTTCATCAGACAGCTGACCTCAGAGTGAAATAAGCGGCCAAAATAATGTGACCTGCAGAAGTGTTATTTTGCATGGTACTGCTACACTGGTTGCATCTGAGGTGTCATTCTGCTGTAATTGTCATGAGGGATGTCTCTGGTGTCTATTCTAAGCCAAACACAAGCACTTGTACACTGAGTAAAGCTCATTTGAGTGCATTGTTATGGGACCAGCAGTTGCAGGCACCAGTACAGGGTTTTACAGGAGTGTTGACAAGTTTGGCACACACATGCCTACTACATCTGCAAGATGAGCTGAGGTGTTTTGAGACTCTGACAAGTGTGTTTTATATAAAAATGAACTGTACATAACCATTTTTCTATGCTACCTCCTAAATCAGCAGTCCAGACACTAATTAGTGTATGCGGCGTGTCCCGCGTAGCATAGTTTTGGTTGTTTTGTGTAGTCTTTTTCCTGTGGGATAGCTCAGTAGACTTAATGTTTAAATTGCAGAGCTGTTTCATGACCCCTTTTGCCTAGGGAAAGATTGCCAGCAGCACATAGGGCATGGCAGCTGGTTACAGGCCTCTTCCAGCTTGTTGTCACCAGACAACAGGGTCAATGAGGATGCCTGGGTGTTGTCTTTTGGGCTGCCCTAAGATACACAAGGAAATGGCCTTGGGTCTGAAAGCTCATTTTTCATCAGTGTCAGTGTCATGGTAACTGTTTTAAGTTGTCCAGCCCACCAGAAGTCAGTTTGACTGTATTGCATGCGTGTGTAAACTTGGAAAAACAGAAAAAGTAGGGGGGTAGGCAATGGAAAAATATGAAAAAAAACCACTTTCATGTGCCTGTGTCTCAAATGCAACATTTCTGAAGATCAGATATATTACTTGATGTACATGCCAATTTTGGAGGCATTCTGACCATATCTAGGCTGTTTTTCATGGCATCAGATATGCATGATCCAACACGTCAGCAGCGTTGTGAACGCCACATCAAGGCACTTCACATAATGGGCCATAACTTAAAGATGCAGCAACGTTCAAGGGTGTCACTTTGGATTTGACTTAGCTATTGTCTAAGGGTTGCACTGATAGCAGATTGAATGGTGTTCAGGTGGGACAAGTGTCTCTGACAGGTCACGGTATACATTTAAATTGGGAAGTTGAGGCAGTGCAAGGTCCCGTGTTTTTAAAAATAATTTTTGCCTTGTTTGAAAATTTGCAGTTGGGCTGAATGTGGGAATTTGCTGGAAATTTGTGGTTAGCTGAGAGGAGACATGTTTGGTGCTTTGATTCATACCATCCTGAGCTTATCCAGTGGACATTTGTGGGCCTATGTTGAGTTGCCTTTGGCGTAGTGATTTGAGGGGCACGCTGATTTCAGCTGTGCTTGGGTGTGGGGTTGGTAAGGAACCAGTTTCATAGCCAAGAAATGAGACGGGTCATGTGCTGTTTTTTTTTTGGTATTTTATGCATGGCAAATGTGCAGCTGGTGGGCGGTAGTGCTTTTTAGGGAATTGAACAATTAGGGGATGACTGGGATTGACTAAGGCTAAGAGACTGGACAGTACGGAAACACCACTGTGGTCCGTGGCCTTCCGAAGTCGGCACGGCCGCCATCGCTGGTTGACATGATTTCCCATCATGCGACGCCATCGGGCGCCAAGCTAATCTGGCACTACTCTTGAATCATCATTGTCGGTCATTCTCCTGCAACTGGTACATTGTCGTTAGGTGACACTTCCAAAATTTGGCCTTAGCGACTCAGTGCCGCTGCCAGACCGTACCGTTTGGCGGAAAAGATGCGTGGTTCATACGCCGCGTACAAGTATTTTCCGCCAAGCGGAGTCGTCGGTAAAGGCGTAAAAAAACTTAACTCATTGTGCCCGAGGTACGAAATACCCACATTTTAGAGTTATCCTCTGAGGACTGCATTACAATTTAGGAGACAGCTCGACCATGACTGTCAGAATAGCTTGGCGCCTTAGGCGCCAAGCTATTCTGCCACCACCCTTGAACTGTCATGGTCGAGCCATATCTTGCTGTGGTGTGTCGCGGCTAGAATGAATTATGAACTACACAAAACAAAACACGGCAAGCAGAAAGCAGATCCGTGTCAGCTACAACATGAACAGAGATGCGGGGAATGAGGTTTATGTTTAATACATGCCTCTTGTAGTTGGGGTCTGCCTTTCGTTTTCCTGTGTAGCGAAGGGGGTGCTGTTTTTAGTTACCGATCAAGTCAATAGTATTGATCAAGAGAATTATCGAACGAACTAGGAGCCAGTTGCATGAGTGAGCTGTGTCCTGCGCCAGCCACTAAGCAAGGCGATCCGCGACAGCGCAGCACCTTGCTTAGAGGCTGGCGCAGGACTACGCTCACTCATGCACCTGGCCCCTGGTCGTAGGTAACACTGCCATTTCGTCAACACACAGATCTTTGATTGATTGTACATTGCTTAACGTCCCGACAGCAACAAGGCTTTCTCAGGACGTGCCTGCACTGCTTGTGAAAAAAAAACTAAACAGAAAATTGAATGTATGTCGCCAGCCGGTCAAATACGTTAAATAAACCTACAACATGGGGCCTAAATAAAGCTAAGACCATTTAGCAACGCACATCCAATATCAAGAGCTACAGTCAGTGCAGACAGTAGGGAGAGTTTTAAAAAGGCAAAAACAGGTGAATGGACAAAGGGTAGACAGAAACACATGCCCCAGAATAGAGAGAAAAACCCACCCTGTGGGGCTGATCAGGGTGACCCTGGGAACTAAAAAATACCTAACCCCACCCAAGTCCCCCAGGGCAGACCCGGGTGGGGGACACAGATCTTTGGCTAAGCCTTTGTTTCAGTACCAGTACGAGAGTGCACCACTTTTACACAAATAATAATCAGTGGCGAAGTAACCGGAGATAGGGGAGGGGGTGGGGGTTGGTGGGTTGAGGTTCAACGAAACAAATCGGGTGGGGTGGGGTGGGGACAAAACAAATTTGGAGAAGAAATATGTTTGGAGGAAAAAGGTACTAAAATTATACTGTTATTATTTGTATATTATTTGGACAACAAAATAATATGGAGAAGACAATATCATAACATTGTTTTTCATTGTTTCGATTGATTTTTACAAGGATGGACTGTGGCTTGTCTCTTTCTTTACCCCCCCCCCCCCCCTCCTTTTTTTTTTCTCCCTCCGTTGTTTGTTGTTTGTTGCTGGAAAGTAACGTGTCATTCACTGACGCCAGTCTGCCAAGTGAAAATCTTCCTACTCCACTGCATTTTACACCATTTGACAACGGTTGGTGTGGGAAAATGTAACGCTGAGTTATGTAACCAACGTGGTGACTTTATTCAGTGGTTGCCATTTGGCCGTAAACCAGTTCAGCGACGAGAAAATGTGACCACCACCCAACTGCAAGAGGTATAGATCTTCATGAGCCCCCGCAGTTGCCGGGGCTCATGAAGATCTACACCTCTTGCTGACACCACTTTGAATCCCTGTTCCTGTTCTCGAGATTGTTGGTGTTGAATAAACGAAGATTGCAGTGTGAACACAGTGTGCGACAACTGGCACTGAACGGGTTAACAGACCAAGCAGTCCAGACAACAGTCCACAAGCTGAAATAGAGACATGTAATCATCGGATGTTTCACAATGTGTCGTACAGATAGAGACATGTAATCATCGGATGTTTCACAATGTGTCGTACAGATAGAGACATGTAATCATCGGATGTTTCACAATGTGTCGTACAGTCCAGACTAAAGTCCACAAGCTGAAATAGAGACAGGTAATCATCGGATGTTTCACAATGTGTCGTACAGTCCAGACTAAAGTCCACAAGCTAAAATAGAGACACGTAATCATCGGATGTTTCACAATGTGTCGTACAGTCCAGACATAAAGTCCACAAGCTGAAATAGAGACATGTAATCATCGGATGTTTCACAATGTGTCGTACAGATAGAGACATGTAATCATCGGATGTTTCACAATGTGTCGTACAGTCCAGACTAAAGTCCACAAGCTGAAATAGAGACAGGTAATCATCGGATGTTTCACAATGTGTCGTACAGTCCAGACTAAAGTCCACAAGCTAAAATAGAGACACGTAATCATCGGATGTTTCACAATGTGTCGTACAGTCCAGACATAAAGTCCACAAGCTGAAATAGAGACAGGTAATCATCGGATGTTTCACAATGTGTCGTACAGATAGAGACATGTAATCATCGGATGTTTCACAATGTGTCGTACAGATAGAGACATGTAATCATCGGATGTTTCACAGTGTCGTACAGATAGAGACATGTAATCATCGGATGTTTCACAATGTCGTACAGATAGAGACATGTAATCATCGGATGTTTCACAATGTGTCGTACAGTCCAGACATAAAGTCCACAAGCTGAAATAGAGACATGTAATCATCGGATGTTTCACAATGTGTCGTTCAGATAGAGACATGTAATCATCGGATGTTTCACAATGTGTCGTACAGATAGAGACATGTAATCATCGGATGTTTCACAATGTGTCGTACAGTCCAGACAAAAGTCCACAAGCTGAAATAGAGACATGTAATCATCGGATGTTTCACAATGTGTCGCACAGTCCAGACTAAAGTCCACAAGCTGAAATAGAGACATGTAATCATCGGATGTTTCACAGTGTCGTACAGATAGAGACATGTAATCATCGGATGTTTCACAATGTGTCGTACAGATAGAGACATGTAATCATCGGATGTTTCACAATGTGTCGTACAGTTCACTGTAAACGTCTCTATTTTAATTTATTTTTATTTTTTATGTGAACAGAACAAGTAAATACGCATCCTGCGAAAAGCGTTTGCAGCCTGTGCAAAAGTCAACTCTGTGACGGCCGTCGTAGTATTTCTTGTTTATGCGACACGAGCGGTCGCTTGGGCCAAATTAAACTACTTGCGGTCACCGTTGACAGAACCCAATGACATCAATCAAATGGCCAGTGTCTTGTTAACATGGCTTCAGTCATGCGTGTACATGTGCTGGTCTGTGACTCCTCCCCTCCCCCGTTTGATATTTTGGCGAATGCTTGAGAGTCTTAACACGCACGCGCCTTCAACACGCCCCCCCCCCTCCCCCCTTCTTCGCTTTTTCGGCCCCTGGAAGCAAGGTCTAGCGTCGGGGAGGCCTTTTGTAACAGGTTGAAGGTCCCAAACAAAAAGTTGGACCCCCCCTCCCGGGGTAACCGATCCGCCCCTGCGTAAGGTCCAAAATCACAGACCAGAACATAATGTACTGTTCTTTGATTTTCGGACCTTACGGTCCTGAAGCCAGCTGCATGAGTGAACATAGTCCTGCGCCAGCCACTAAATAAGGTGCCCCACTATAGCGGAGCATCTTGATTAGTGGCATGTGCAGGACGAAGCTCGCTCATGCAGCTGGCCCCAGCGCCGTAAGGTCCAAAATCACGGACCAGTACACATCACGCACTTCGTTAGGAAAGTGAAAAGTTCGAATTAGCTTGCATGGACTCACGGACGATGTTCAATACCGGAATCTTGTGTTGCAAGGTCCTGATCGAAAATGATTAGTGTAGCCTATTGAACTTTGGTCGGGCTGTGGTCGTCAAGCATAAGGCCAAACGACACGTAATCGTGGCGTGTCAACAAAGGCGGCCTTCACGTTGATGTAATTAGTGCCAGTGACTTTTTTTCGGGTGAAGGGCTCATGCAGACCGGCTGCACGTAGTGTTTGTCGTCTGCTTCCTTCTGCGAGGAAAAGTGACGTCATGGTCGAAGTGCGATGTTGCAGGTGCAAGCGAAGAAACCATAGTGTCGTATTTTATCACATTACCCCCCCCCCCCCCAGCAGAAGATGGATCGACCATGAATATTCAATGGCAGTGCGAGATTAGCTTGGCGCCTGATGGCGCCAAGTTAATCTGGCGCTACCCTTTATCACGGTCGATCCGTCTCCTGCAACTGTCGTTAGGTGACACCTCCAAAGTTTGGGAAATCTGTGACCGAGGGGTCCCGCCTTTGTCGTGTCCCTCACTGTACGGGACGGATCGACGTACCCATTGCGCAAAAGGCCATCGGGCCGACTTCGCGCAAGTCCAGTCCAGCGTGACATCCTCTATGTGCCAAGCTATCAGACACTGCCTTTGTCAACTTTTGTCACATTCTCCGATGTGAAATGAAGTTTTCACATTCTGACTTGTTCAGTACTTAGCATGCCAATTTGTTTAATCCCCCTATGCGAGTTTTTATAATTGGTTGTCATTCTGTCATGACTCGGTCGATAAAAGTCCTTGTTGCAGACAGGTTGATTGGTTATTTCATCCATATCAGTAGATAGTTTCTGTGAACATTCTTTAGTCCTAGCCCGTTAAGTATTTCATTGCAACATTGCTGACACCAGAAGCACATGGGGCATAAACCATAAGTGTTTCCGATGCCAGGAGTGTTACAAAGGTACCAATACGTCTGTTACAGTTCATTTCATTGAAGGCCCAATACCACCGTAGCTGTTCAAAGATACACTTCAGTAACAGATGGTTACGAAACGCTACACCTAGGTCTATTTATGGTTCATTTGGACACAGGACAATCCAGTTCAGCACACGTCATCTAAATATCAAGTAACCTGACAATGACTCCACTCTGTTCTATAAATACAACAGTATCAGTACGATTGTTGATTGATTGTACATTGCTTAACGTCCCGACAGCAACAATACTTTCTCAGGACGTGCCTGCACTGCTTGTGAAAAAACCCTAAACAGAACATTGAATGTATGTCGCCAGCCGGTCCAATAGCTAACTAAACCTAACACATGGGGCCTAAACAAAGCTAAGACCATTTAGCAACACACATCCAATATCAAGAGCTACAGGCAGCGCAGACAGTAGGGAGATTGATTGTACATTGCTTAACGTCCCGACAGCAACAAGGCTTTCTCAGGACGTGCCTGCACTGCTTGTGAAAAAAAACTAAACAGAAAATTGAATGTATGTCGCCAGCCGGTCAAATACATTAAATAAACCTACAACATGGGGCATAAATAAAGCTAAGACCATTTAGCAACACACATCCAATATCAAGAGCTACAGGCAGTGCAGACAGTAGGGAGAGTTTTAAAAAGGCAAATACAGGTGAATGGACAAAGGGTAGACAGAAACACATGCCCCAGAATAGAGAGAAAAACCCACCCTGTGGGGCTGACCAGGGTGACCCTGGGAACTAAAAAATACCTAACCCCACCCAAGTCCCCCAGGGCAGACCCGGGTGGGGGAGACAGTAGTTTTAAAAAGGCAAATACAGGTGAATGGACAAAGGGTAGACAGAAACACATGCCCCAGAACATAATAATAATAATAATGCATAGCATTTATATGGCGCATTTCTCATATTTATAATATAACTCAATGCGCAGAATGTAGCTGCGAACTGAACCCAACAAGCACGCTCACGTGAATCACACGCATTCACTCACACACTGTACGTAAACACAGAACATTCACGTGGTGCTAAGGGCAAGCTCAAGCGAGCTACTGACGGTATTTGGAAATCGTTTTGTATTTGAAATTTTATTAAGTTGGCTGAAACTGATACCAAACATAGAGGAAAACCCACCCTGTGGAGCTGACCAGGGTGACCCTGGGAACTAAAAAGTAGTTAACCCCACCCAAGTCCCCCAGGGCAGACCCGGATGGGGAAGTATCAGTACGACAAACAGCTAAAAATAGATTGACACGCTAACGACTGCGCAGAATAAATAAGTGCGATTATGCGTGTGCTTTTGCTGCATGTCCAAACTGCTGTTAAAGTTTATTAGGTGTGTTGACAAGGCATAATGAACACAAATGGTGCTGAAATGTGTCATCAGATTTATGCATAATGATACTTTAACTGTGTCAACTTTGTGGATTACGAGAAAGCATTTGACAGCATGGACAGAGAGACATTGTGGAAACTCCTACGACACTACGGTGTACCCACAAACTCATCTGCCTGATCAAGAGAAGCTACGATGGCATGACATGTCGTGTGATCCATGAAGGGCAGTTCACCAGTGAGCTCCAGGTCAGAACCGGCGTCAGGCAGGGGTGTTTGCTATCTCCGTTCCTCTTCCTACTGGCCATAGACTGGGTCATGAAGAGGTTTGATTGATTGTACATTGCTTAACGTCCCGACAGCAACAAGGCTTTCTCAGGACGTGCCTGCACTGATTGTGAAAAAAAACTAAACAGAAAATTGAATGTATGTCGCCAGCCGGTCAAATACATTAAATAAACCTACAACATGGGGCATAAATAAAGCTAAGACCATTTAGCAACACACATCCAATATCAAGAGCTACAGGCAGTGCAGACAGTAGGGAGAGTTTTAAAAAGGCAAATACAGGTGAATGGACAAAGGGTAGACAGAAACACATGCCCCAGAATAGAGAGAAAAACCCACCCTGTGGGGCTGACCAGGGTGACCCTGGGAACTAAAAAATACCTAACCCCACCCAAGTCCCCCAGGGCACACCCGGGTGGGGGGGGGTCATGAAGAGGACCACAGAGCAGAGAAGAAACGGAATACAGTGGACACAGCTTGATGACCTTGATTTTGCAGACGACTTGGCTTTACTGTCCCACACTCATCAACAAATGCAGGACAAGACCACGAGGCTTGCTGACATCTCGTCCCAAGTGGGCCTCACGATCCACAAACAGAAAAACAAAGACAATGAGGCTGAATGCAACCAGGGAAGAACCAGTCTTGCTTGCTGGCACCCCGTTGGAGGAGGTGGATTCCTTCACCTATCTCGGGAGCATCATCGACAAAAAAGGTGGCACTAATGCAGATGTCAGAACACGAATCGGTAAAGCAAGAGCAGCCTTTCTCCAGCTGAAAATAGTGTGGAGTTCCAGAGAGCTGTCACAGCACAACAAAGTCCGGATTTTCAACTCAAACATAAAAGCAGTTCTCCTATATATATGGAGCAGAGACTTGGAGGTTGACAAAAACCACTGTCAACAGAGTACAGATCTTCATAAACAGTTGCCTTAGAAGAATCTTGAAAATCCACTGGCCAGAGAAGATCAGCAACGTCAGACTCTGGGAGAGAACAGAGCAGATAACAGCAGAGAATGAAATTGGGCGAAGAAGATGGGGATGGATCGGTCACAGCCTGAGAAAGCCAGCTTCCAGTATCACTAGGCAGGCATTGTCATGGAACCCCCAGGGAGAGGAAAAGAGGCAGGCCAAGAAACACCTGGTGTCGAGACCTCCAAGCAGACATCAAGAGACTGGGAACCACCTGGAGTAAAATCGAAGGAGAAGCACAGGACAGGAGTTGCTGGAGGTCTCTCGTCGACGGCCTATACCCTGGGAGGGGTGACAGGCGTAAGTAAGTAATACTTTAACTGAGAGTTATAATTTACTTAATTAGCTCTCTTAACCCCACGGCTGCATTTCCAAAATTTTGGAGATGTCTAACATGTATACACCAGTTGTAGGAGTGCTTTTATCATGATAATTCAAGGGTAGTGCCAGATGAGCCTGGTACCAATTGATTGTACATTGCTTAACGTCCCGACAGCAACAAGGCTTTCTCAGGACGTGCCTGCACTGCTTGTGAAAAAAAAACTAAACAGAACATTGAATGTATGTCACCAGCCGGTCAAATACATTAAATAAACCTAACACATGGGGCCTAAATAAAGCTAAGACCATTTAGCAACACACATCCAATATCAAGAGCTACAGGCAGTGCAGACAGTAGGGAGAGTTTTAAAAAGGCAAATACAGGTGAATGGACCTCGGGTAGACAGAAACACATGCCCCAGAATAGAGAGAAAAACTCACCCTGTGGGGCTGACCAGGGTGACCCTGAGAACTAAAAAGTACCTAACCCCACCCAAGTCCCCCAGGGCAGACCCGGGTGGGGGTGAGCCTGGTACCAAGCTCATCTGGCACTACCCTTGAATTATCATGATCAATCCATCCCCTGCTGCAGGGTCCGAGGGCTAAATGGGTTAACTGAATGAGTGAATGGTGATGCCATGTGTTGTATGGGCATATAGTGAATTTCTTCATGAAGGATTAATAAACAAAGTATTATTGTATTGGAAAAACAGAAGATAGTGGTAGAAAACCCTTTAAAATAGAAACAAATAACGACGTTTCCGATCAAAGATCCTTCTTCAGGTGACATGGAAACAAACGTAGAACAGAAAAGAACACGACAGAAAGAAAAGACGTCATCCTGTATAGAGAGAATTTAGAATGACGTAAAAAAAAAAACAACAAAAAAAAAAAAAAAACACACCACACACACATAATGACGTAAATACACATGCACAAAACTTACGTCTATATACATACACGTCACTGCATACATTCGCATTCACTCGTGCCTGCTGCAGCTCACGCACATGCACACATACACACACTCAAAGGTAGCATCCAGTATCAACAGTGAGGTCAAGTCTGGCACCAGGCCAAGCATACATCCCTAGGGGCGAATGTTCAAGCCGCGCGGATGGTAGGTGCCCAAAGATGTTGTATGTGGGGAAGACATACCGTACACTCCCTGAACGCTGCGAGGAGCATGTTCGTTCGATCCGCCTCGGATACAACAACCAGGTTGGACGTCATTTCAACGAACCTCCTCATAGCCTCACACATTCCAGCATACACATCCTTTGGCAAAACACATCCCACTTCATCCGCCGCAAAATGACAGAATCCTTTTTTTGCGTACAGGCTTGGCACTTACCATCCGCGCGGCTTGAACATTCGCCCCTAGGGATGTATGCTCGGCCTGATGGGTAGTTGGTGCCAGACTTGACCTCACTGATACTGGATGCTACCTTTGAGTGTGTGTGTGCCGGTGTGTGCGTGTGTGTGCATGTGCGTGAGCTGCAGCAGGCACGAGTGAATGCGAATGTATGCAGTGACGTGCATGTATTTAGACGGAAGTTTTGTGCTACGTGTTTTGTGCATGTGTATTTACGTCATTATGTGTGTGTGGTGTTTTTTTAATTTTTTTTTACGTCATTCTAAATTCTCTCTATACAGGATGACTCTTTTCTTTCTGCGGTGTTCTTTTCTGTTCTAGTTTGTTTCCATGTCACCTGAAGAAGGATATTTGATCCCAAACGTGGTTACAATGTATTTGTTTCTATTTTAAACGGGTTTTCTACCACTATCTTCTGTTTTTCTTTCACATGAAACCCTAGCTGCAACAGTTTTACTATATTGTATTGTATTGTTAGTGTAAGATGTTGTTGTAGACATTGTCTGCAGCAATAGCGTACACAGAGACATGATGAAAGTTCCAACCAATAAACTCTTCAGATCGAGACATTAAATTGTTTTCCTACAGTGGAAAATAAAAGACAGCGCACACACAAACACACACAGCTTCTAGCACAAGGAGACAAATCAACCCGTTCACTTTAACAATGTGTATTGTATGTCAACTCTGTAGACATAAAGCACTTATACTAGCAGTAGCAGCAGGCATTGTTCTGATGGCATAGGCTTGTTATTTTGCGACACAGAAAAAACACAACACACAAGCGACACTTTTCAACACTAGTCAGTGCACTGTTCGCTTGAATACCAATGGACTCTGACAACATTAAACCATTTAACCCCACAGCTAAATTTTGCAGGTAGTGTCACTTAACCTCATACTGAGGCTAAAAGCTTCAAATTTGTACACTGGCATATGAAAGCTACATTATACTAGTATTTACAGATAAGGATATAGACCAATGGCTTTAGTTCAAGGGTGGTGCCAGAATAGCTTGGCGCCTAGAGGCGCCAAGCTAATCTGGCACTACCCTTGAACTATTTTAGTGAAACTTATTTCACACACTGGTGTATTCCGAATGATGAGGGTTAAGGTCTATGTATCAGATGCAGATGCATAAACCAATATAATGCAAGGGTAGTGCCAGATTAGCTTGGCACCTTATGGAGCCATGCTAATCTGGTACTGCTCTTGAATTATCATGGTCAATCCACCTTTTGCTGTACAGCATTGGGGCTAAATGGGTTTACCGGTTAAACCATGTTACAAATACCGGGATGCGCTATAGAAAAACATTGAGATTTCCACCAACACTACCCTGAATTTTTTTTTTTAAAACTCAACATCCCCTGTCCCCCCCCCCCCCCCCCCTCGCCTCCCCATGAAATGAATTCAAACTTACATTCCTAACTGTATTAATTTAATAAACCATTCAGCCCCAACAGACCACAGCAAGACATAGATCGAGGATGATAGTTCAAAGATGGTGCACCATCCACGAACTATAATGCTGGATCGGTCTCTACAGATGGCAGCTTCAAAATTTGGGAGTTTCGGTCCTGGTGCAGAATGTGTTAAAAGAAAGCCAATTATATGTGTTATCTTGACACTAGCAGTAAAAAACTTTCACAAATGAAATTTGAAAAATCTAAAAGCTAAAGTATAGGAATGAAAGTCTCTGGTTTCTTTTACAATTAATTTAACATTAACAGAGAAACTCCAATCAATATGAAATATGATGTTCGTGTAAAATCAGCACAATACTGAACACACAAAGCCAGATGCAGGGGTTGTGCTTTCATTTTCAGTCTTGAATGCATATAAACAAAGGGTTTGGTTTTTAAAAACACGTGTTTGACATTAACCCAATTAACACCACAAGCACATTTCTCAAATTGTGTACGGATTGTCTAACAACTATGTACCAATTGCAGAAGATGGAATGACCATGATAATTCAACAAGGATAGTGCCAAAGAAGAGATACAAAGACTGCCTCAAGAAGTCACTTAGTGCCTGCCAAATCGACCACCGCCAGTGGTCTTCGCTTGCTGCGGACCGCGACACCTGGCGCTCCACCATTTACAAGGCAGCCGTTTCCTCTGAGGACTGTTGCAAAGCTAGCCTTAAGGACAAGTGGCTCATGAGAAAAAACAGAGATGCCGTAACTCAGAACCCTGGCCAGACCTTCCCCTGCAGCCACTGCGGTCAAACCTGCCTGTCCTGGATTGGCCTCCGCAGCCATGAGCATGCCTGCAGACGTCATGGGCAACCCATATAGAATCTTCGTTCGCGAAGTCAAGCCAAGAGAAGTGCCAGATTAGCTCTGCACCTGATGGCATCAAGCTAATCTGACACTACCCTTGAATAATGGTCAATCCATCTCTTGTTGTAGTGCTTCAGGGCTAAAAAGTGCTTGACACTTACTCCAAAAAATAGTTACATAAACGCATCACAATATATGATTGGGGTGAAATGTTACAAAACTCATTTGTTGAAAAAGATCAGCATCGTGTCAGATCTGGCTGTAATTGTAAAATGGTCCTAAGGTCACTCCTATCCCTCTGCCCACCCACCCACACCTGTGGGAGTCACCGTATTGACAAAACAATGTCTAGCTGACATGTAACTCACTGACCCCAGACACAAACACTGAGATGTCTCAAAGATCTATGCACACGAGTAAGCCGACACCTCAAAAATGTGCACAAAAAATGCAAAAATCGTGACTCCTGGGATTGTATACACCAAGGTGAGAAGTCAACAATAAACCGTTTTAACAGTACACAGGTATCCTGTCTCAAAGGGAAGCAACCGCGTCGGCTATTTCGAACACACACTCGGTTGTTACCCTTTGGCATTGCTGCCATATCAAAGGGAAGTAAGCTAGCAGTCTATTTCTTGGAGAATTTGACCACCCCCCTACACAATGAGACACAGATCCTCACAAGCCCCTGCAGCTGTGGGGGCTCTATGCCTCTTGCTGAAACCACTCTGGGACATCAGAGTTTCTTGGTCTTGAATTAACCAAGATTGCAGAAACACAGTCTGTGTCAGCAGACACTGAATGGGTTACAATACATATGATTTGATTGATCTTAAGACTAACAGTGCCACTTAAAGTAGCCCACAAAGATTCAACATGCGCCCACAAAGACTGCACCATGGCTAAAGAAGGTTAGTAAAGCTCTCGTACTCCAATATGGTGTCGGACGGTTTTTTCATCATAAAGATTCAATGTGTGTAACTCTTCCGTCATCAATCTCAATGTTTGACAGGGCAAAAACTGAGATGACTGGTAGCCATAATGCCCGACGACAGGACAGGGTTAGTCAGTATTTCATGATAAAAAACTTACATGTCAGAATATGGACACACACATTCAATCTCTATACAGCTGTTGAGATAAGCATGGATGAGTAACTCAATCTGTGGATGTAACTGTGGCTGATTCATACCAGCAAGGTACACAGTCACACAACTCTAATCTGCTGGCGGCATACATTCTCATGAGCCCCTGCATCCGCAGGGGCTCAAGAAAATGTCTGCCTCCAGCAGATGAAATGGGCTGGCGGAAAGTGAAATACTGTATTCTGTCAATGCCAAAATTAACTTTCTGGGATAGTGAAAACACTGAATCTGTCTCTAGGACAGAAGATTCATCCATAAAGCCTTTCAAGAGAGCTTAAAAGGCGATTGCTAACCTTCTCGCTGACGGCAGTGGTTAACGTCGAGGCAATTTCTGCAGGAATCACTTCCACAAAAAACACTACTGACAGCCGCAGGGTTAGTGTAGACAGATGGGATCCCCATTGATGCAGTTGATCAAGAATCTTCAGTAAGGTTAAGGACGGCGGATTTGTGAGTCGTCATTTCTTGGAAAGCTTAGGCAATTTCTTGGGCGGTTGCCAGCGGAGACAAATGGGATCCACAGTGATACAGGGCCGCTTGTACTGAGCGCTTTTTAAGTGTTCCTCCACCAGCTTGGGTGTGACGCAGACGACATGCTGGCCCTTCCAGTACTTGACCATGTTCATGGACTGCAGAGTGGACACAATGTCTGTCTGTGAGATGGATGTCATGCGCGACAAGTCCTGAAACAATTCATCAGACTGAGAGTTCCTGGCTGAGCAGAGGTAAGTTGCATTGACTACAAAATGGTCTAAATAGTATGGAGTTCCTCATTGTTAAATATGGGAACAAAATTAAAATTCACATAAAATTTATAAATTTAGAAAAAAAATCAAAAGTAAGGTAAAGTCTATATTGAGGTAGAAAATGAATGAGGTAGAAACTACTACAGTAGCAAAAGTGAGTACATGTTACACTACCGCAGCCACACGCAAGGTGTTGTAGATGGAAGACGCAGCCAGACAAGAGTGTTTCCAGAAGAGTCTTTTATTTCTTGGTCATCGTGGGTCTAATAGGTTGGGCACAACCAACCTACTAGCATGGCATACTAAAATGGCGAAAATACCGGAGCTCGGTCTCTCGCTTCTCAGCTCCCTCTATCTATCTATCTCACTCTCTTCGTTGTGTACTCTCTATCTATCTCGTTCCCTTCGTTGTGAGCTCTCTCGTTCTGGTCATTGTGCGAGCTCTCTCTCTATCTCGTTTTCTTCGTTGTGAGCTCTCTCACTATATATACCCGTTCTGGCCGAGGGCATCGCCCCTTTGTCTCAACCAGTCAAAGGGGCTAATACTGTCACCCATATTATTCCCCATCTATCATGGTGGCCAGCGTCCCCTGACCCTATCTGTCAAAGGAGCTATTACTGTCGCCCATAATCTATCCCCCATCTGCTCTGGTGGATAGCGCCCTCTGATCCTAGCTGACCAGGGACCCATTACTGTCTCTCATAATTATTCCACATCTATTATGGTGGTCAGCGTCCTCTGATCCTAGCTATCAAAGGAACCCATTACTGTCTCTCATAATTATTTCACATCTATTATGGTGGTCAGCGTCCTCTGATCTTAGCTATCAAAGGAACTCATTGCTGTCTCCCTTAATTATTCCACATCTATTATGGTGGTCGGCGTCCTCTGATCCTCGCTATCAAAGGAACCCATTACTGTCTCTCATAATTATTCCACATCTATTATGGTGGCCAGCGTCCTCTGATCCTAGCTGACCAGGGACCTATTACTGTCTCTCCTAATTATCCCACATCTATTATGGTGGCCAGCGTCCTCTGATCCTCGCTGACCAGTAACCCATTATTTATTCATTAGTCCCAGCTCCCAGTTCGGTACTGCCCGCATTGGGACCGCTAGAGTGAGATTGATGTATTTCCACTCGAAATTATCATTCATTAGTCCGAGCTTAGTAGGGCCGGCCACTTGTCAACTTCACGTGAGCCCGTGGTAGCCAAAGTGGACCGTGTCATAACCCTCTCCGTGCTCTGCCCGTGGTACTAATTATATTCTCGTTATTTTCATATCAAGGGAAATTATAAAATTACCCGACCGTGATATTGGTCGTATACACTTATCGTGTAACATTCCTCCCAAACCTACCCGAAAAAAAAAGGAATCTTAATTCACAAGATTCGTTTTTTTTTTTCACTACATAATATTCAGACCACAAAATCATTTCAAACAATTAAACATGTTATCCACAAAATACATCATTTTCGGAATGACCGCTTATTTAACTCGGTCACTCCTTATTAAAAATTATTATTGTCCGGCGTAATCACGCCAATAAATGTTCACATCAAAATCGTCGACTCAGTTATGTCTTTGCACATGTGTTCGTTATTCTTCACGATCCTTCCTGGATCACAACAGCGTTGATCCTTGGTTACCCCAACGACGGGTAAAACTTGACAACGTTCGAGGCGGGGAGTAACTGCACTCCTCCCTCCATCATCCGCGTAGAGTCCTTCGCTCTTGCGACGTCATTCACGTCTGCTGATTGCACAGCCGCCGAAATCAACGTAGGCACAGTGACCTCACGTTCACCCTTCCTGAGTCGTGATAGTATGGAGCCACACCATGCGCTAGTTTTCTTTTTTATATCGTATACACCCTACCCGAATTATGATCACTACAACTGTCCCTACGATAGAACCAATGATGATCTGTTTCCATATCGCCCATTCTTGTTTTGGCTTAACGAATCGCTCTGAAGTCGAGCAATTAGATGATCCATTGGCATTTCCTTAATTTCATCTAACTCTTTGGGCAAAGAGATGTGATCGTAGTCTGGAAAAGCGCTATGAAATGGTTTCCATAACGTTATATTGGAAAATGCATAGTTTTCCATCTATCCTATCAATTTGTCTTCCACCTGATACTGGCTCTCTTGTTGGTAGTAAGGGGTTAACATCAATCTATCACTAATAGCCGTACATGATTCATTGAGGCGGATTAGCGATAATGGTGGGTTGATTTGTTGGTACGTGACCCCTTTACCGTGACAACTAATACTCATCTTTAGTGGACTATGATTACTAATGACCCATAGCCCATCCATTATATACCGTGCCATAGGTAACACTGTACCCAACTTGACCTTTGTTTGGCAGTGTGTTGCAATTACGTCTGAATTGTTTAAAAACAGCGCCGTAACACAAAACTGATTAATGTTCATAGGATATATTGCACTTCGAATCGCACAGAATCCTATCAAGGGTTTGGAACAAGCTTCAAGTTCAGCTTCCGTAAGGAGCGCGAACCGCGTACGTTGCGCGTCTACTGCTAGTGTTGTGGATTCTAAGTCATACTGAGCCGTCATTGATTCTGGCGCAGGCCGACCTGAATCTCCAGTTACTAGTGGTAACTTCATCAAGTTTTTGAAATACGACATTGTGATTAATATTTAAACCCTGCGCTAGCCCCAATACTATCAGACTAAAAAAAAAAAAAAAAAAAAAAAAAAAAATTCATCTTGTTGTTGTCTGCAACATACGAGATATCACCAGAGACTTATACCACTGTCTCTGACAAAACTCAAATCATGCTTCATGATTTACACATTACAATAGTCCTCTCCCAGGTACCGTCTGAGAGTCGCATTTCTAATTTGAAGCCTTCTTTGGCAGAAGAGTCAGTATCGCTTCAAGAATTTCCCTAACCCCATTAGTCTGTAAACTAGGCTGAATCGAACGATTGTCGTCGATCTCCCCATCATCAGAACTGTCTGATGTGCCCTTGCTACAACTAACGTTTACTGCTGAGAGAGATCTTTTCTCTCTTGTCTTTAGGCGCTTTCTTAACTCCATTAACGGAACGTCCTCCTCGGATGAAGAATTTTCACGCTCTTTTCGCACCCCCCTAGTCAGTCTGTCTCGTGCGTTCTCTTGCCCTACTGCATCGTCACTGTCGCTATCGGATGATTCTGGAGCTACAACCTGTGTGGCTTTACGTAATGTTCTCCCCCTGGCTTTTGGGATAGGCCACTCGCTAAGTTTGGCTATCCGCAAGTGTTCAGCATGTGAACTGACCTCAGTGCCATCTAGTTGATGTCGTACCCTGAATGTGACAGGCGACAATTGTTCCACCACTCTATAGTGCGACCTCCACTTACTGTCTAACTTATTGTGTCTACGGTGATTACGAAGGTACACTGGGTCACCGACCTTAATCTCGACAGGCTGTACACCTCTATTAGCATACTTAGCCCCCTTCTTCTGTGCTTTCTTAATTCGCCGATACACCTGGGTGAAGGCCTTGTGTTGCTGCTCAAGCGCTATCTTGTGAAAATCTTCACCAGCGTATTTTCTTCGGGGTCTAAGGATGTTATCTAACGGTAGCACTGGATCGCGACCGTACAGTAAGAAGAAAGGAGATTCCTGCGTAGTTTCCGAAACACAAACCCTATAAGCTGCTAGTACCTGGTTAATATGCACGTCCCATGTCGAAAAATCTTCTTGTATCTTTTTGGACAGAATGTCGTTAAAAGTTCTATGGAAACGTTCGACCTTAGCATTGGACTGTGGATGATAAAGACTGGTCGTGACATGATCTATGTTCAGTTCTGCCAGCGTTTCTGCCATAACCCTATTCACATTCTCAGATCCATTGTCTGATACTATCTGCAATGGACAGCCATGTCTGGGTAGAATTTCTTCTACGAGCAGCTGTACCACTGACTGCGGCGTTTTATCTGGTACAGGGAACGCCTCTACCCAACCTGTCAGATGACAGATGAATGCTATGACATAGCGATTCCCGCTAAGAGAGCGGTCAAACGGACCTGCCAAGTCCAATGACAACTTAGCGAATGGGTATGGAGGAATGTCCATTTCCTGTACAGGGGCCCTTTTCTTTTGTAACACTCTAGACTGACAGATGACACACCCACTAACATATTCATACAGTTGTTTGTACATGTTAGGCCAGTAATACTTTCTACTGACTGTGTCATGAGTCTTGTCTATTCCTAAGTGACCATTTTCGTCATGGTACTGTCTGACTACGTACTCTACCAAGTGAGACGGGACATACAATCTGGCTACTGGTTCATCATCAGGATGAGACAAGAAATATAGAACATCCTCTATCAGCATGTATCTCCTATTGACTGTCATGGTTCCTTGTTCACTAATCAATAAGTCCTTTAAGCGCACTATTTCAGAATCCTTCTCCTGTTCCTCAATAATATCAAACCCTGGAAGATCAACTTTTTCCAGCTTCTCGTCACACCCTGCCCTTATTGTACAACTAGCAAACTGCTTGGGTGTGAACTGGTTGGAGTTTATGACTCCTATGACAAAAGCATTGTCATTGACCTCTCTGGTTAACTCTTCTTCTTCCTCATGCTCTGGCATGTGAGTACCACTCGGCATTCTGGATAGTAAGTCTGCCAAAACATTTTGAGGACCTGGGATATATTCAATAGTACAGTTATATCCTGAAATGCCTAGGGCCCACATCTGCACCTTCTTATTTTGCATTGGTGAATTAAGCAAATACTTAAGAGGCATGTGATCCGTGCGGATTACAAACTCCGCATTATGCAAGTAGTGATTTAGCTTTTGAAGCGCATAATGGATCGCAAAAGCCTCTTTCTCTATTGTCGACCATTTCCTCTGACTGGTACTAAGTTTATGGGATAGAAAGTAAATAGGTCTTTCTACCTTTGAGCCTGGGGAAATGTCTGAATCCTCATCGCATTTTTGCGCGAGACATGCCCCCACGCATGTGTCGCTGGCATCCGTGTAAAGGATGTACGGACGCCGTGTATCTGGATAGGCTAACACTGGTGCTACGGCTAACGTCTCCTTCATCAAATCAAACGCTTTCTGGCATTCCTCTGTCCAACTGAATCTCGCATACTTTCGTGTCAGTGCTATGATTGGTTCAGCCATCTGGGAGAAATTAGGAATCATTTTCCTGTAAAACCCAATCATACCAATGAACGAACGGCACTCTCTGACACAGGTCGGAGCCGCCATAGCCCTAATGACTTTTACCTTTTCCTCATCCGGTTTTATCCCCTGGCTACTAATGACAAACCCTAAGTATTTGGTTTCTTCCGCAAAGAACTGACACTTCTTGAGTTTCAGCTTCAGGTCATGCTGTCTCAATCGATCAAAGACTGTCTGAAGGTGACACAGATGGTCTTCTATTGTTTCTGAGAAGATCAAAATGTCATCGAGATAGGCACAGGCAAAACCTTCTAAACCGGCTAGCACGATATTCATAAGCATCATGAACAATCCCGGTGCTCCCACCAAACCAAAAGGCATTTTCGTGAATTCGAATAATCCCTTGTGGCATGCAAATGCTACTCTATCCCTACTCTCCTGATCCGCCATCTTGACCTGCCAGTATCCCGACTTAAGGTCCAGACTGGTAAAATACTTGGCCTTTCCAAGCAGTGACAAAATGTCATCTATCAGCGGTAGTGGGTACGATGTTTTCTTTGTAATCTCATTCAGTTTTCTAAAGTCAACACATAAACGTTTCGACCCATCCTTCTTGGATACAATCACTAAACTAAAAGACCATGGGGACTGAGAACGTCTTATCACACCTGCCTGTAACATCTCTTCTAGAGCCTTGTCAACAATCTCTCTATCTTGAAGCGGGATTCTATACGGTTTTATCCTACTGGGAGGATGATCGCCGGTATCTAGTTTCATCGTGACAGTGTCAGTAGCCCCTAAATCAAGGTCGCTATTCGCGAACAAGTCTTGATTGTTCGTAATGAGCTCTGACACTACCCCTTTCATCTTCTCCGGCGCAGTGACTTCCGTCAAGTCGACTGCCGATACCTGCCGATCAACCGACCCTATCTGTACTTCATGTACTTCTTGAACTGCCGTTACCTTCCCTACAACACAACCCCTTCTAACTCTATACGTCTTGTTTGTGTTGTTTACTATCAGTATGGGATACGTCTGGTGATTATTTTGCCTGACTACCGTGCTTGTCACTAACAGTCCCGGTTCTTGTGCTATAAATCCCTTGTCTGTTTCCGAAATCTCTAAGAGTGTCTCTCTTGCAAAATACGGAGCATTCTTCATCCGTACCTGGAGTACTTCTGCCGTCTGAGGTTTTATCACTTTCGTCTTAGTCACTCTGACCAAAGACGAAATGTGGATGTCCTGTTCATAGGGCACATAAACACTTCCGACTCTGAGTTTCTTCAAGTCAAAATAAATCCTCACCCCGTTTTTGTCTAACCAGTCATTTCCCAAAATAAAGTTCCTGTTGAGCCCTGATACCACGTAGAACTTATGTTTAAACTTTTGCCCCGCTACCGTAAATTCTAATTCTGAACTCCCCAATACGTGTAAAGCTTCTCCACTAACTGACTGTAACGACACATCTCCCTTTCCTAACTTTGGCTTATGACTGAGTTTATCGTAAGCCCCCTTGCTAATCAAAGACACCTCTGCTCCCGTATCGATCAAGCTACGAAATCGTTGCTTCCCAATTTTGAACACTATGCACTTCGGGCTACCCGCTACATTAATGCTAAACAACTGACTCTTTCTACCTTTCCGGTCCTGCGTAACGGCTTCGTGTGCCGCAGAACCTTCTAGTTTTCCTGCCTCGGCAGAAACCTTCTTTGACCTTGTGGCCGTCTGTTTCCGGCCTTTCTACATTCCCGCTGAATGTGACCTCGTTCCCTACACTTCCAGCATTGAATCGGGGGACGCATTGTTTGCTGACCAACCGCCCCTATCACTCGGCAATTTCTTGCCTGGTGCCCTACTCTCCCGCATTTAAAACAATTACGGTGACGAGCATGGTCTACTTCCATAGCCTCTTCTCCACCCCTAGCTGTCGCTCTCGGCTGACTAAATGGCCGATTGTTTATCGTGCGTAGCTCAAACCTATGGCGAAGGGTTTCCTCCTGCATGGCCACCTGCACGGCCCTATCTAACGTATTTGAGTTGTCCCTCAGGACTTTCATCTTAAGAAAGTCGTGCGCCAATCCGTCAACAAAGAAATTTGTTAGTTGCCGTTGTACCACAGCAGCGCCCATCTGACTCGGGAAGGCTTCGCCGGCCAGAGTCATTAGTCGCTCTGCGTACAGAGGCACACTTTCCCTCGGGTTTTGTTTCACCCGCTGTAGCAACGCAAAAGCATGATTTTCATCGGCGATTTCGCCGAACCTTACGGTTAGCTGCCTTTTCAGTTCATCCCAATCCCCTGCCGCTTCCGTTTGTAAGAATCGATGGATAAAATCACTCACCACCCCCGAGCTTGCTTGATAAGCAATGACGGTGCGCCTGTTGAGGGCTTTATTTAGCACTGCATATTTGTCAATTTCTTTTATCCACTCCCTAAATTTGGTAGGCTTTCCGTCAAACGTTCCTACCATCTGCCCTATACTCTGGGCGTTAATCGCCTGACTCATTTCCTCTACTTTTTCGCCTAAAATCCTAAACACTTCCTCTGCCATTTTTGTTTCTTTTTAAATGTAACAACAACACAACTCTAGCTAACTGGTCTGGCTCCTCTACTGATAAGACTCAACAAGGGTTAAACGAAAAAAGTCACTTACCCCGTGATCCTTTCGGCTGTTGGTCTTGAATGAGTCGCAGACGTCTCGTGGGCTCGAACTCTGTTTTTTCCTTGACGTGGGCTCGAACTCTGCTTTTCTTGAAGTGGGCTCGAACTCTGCTTTTCTTGAAGTGGGCTCGAACTCTGCTTTTCCTTGACGTGGGCTCGAACTCTGCTTTTCCTTGACGTGGGCTCGAACTCTGCTTTTCTTGAAGTGGGCTCGAACTCTTCTCTTCTCTTCGGGTTGTTGGCTTGCACTCTTCTCTTCTCTTCCTGGTCTGCTCTTCCACCCTTGCGTCGTTGGCTGTCGATTTGGTGCTGATAGTCTAGTTTTTCTGTCTCTTCGTTCCTCTGTTTCTTCCCGTTCCGAGATCCTGGTCACGGCACCAAATAAGAAGATACGGTAGTGTTACACTACCGCAGCCACACGCAAGGTGTTGTAGATGGAAGACGCAGCCAGACAAGAGTGTTTCCAGAAGAGTCTTTTATTTCTTGGTCATCGTGGGTCTAATAGGTTGGGCACAACCAACCTACTAGCATGGCATACTAAAATGGCGAAAATACCGGAGCTCGGTCTCTCGCTTCTCAGCTCCATCTATCTATCTATCTCACTCTCTTCGTTGTGTACTCTCTATCTATCTCGTTCCCTTCGTTGTGAGCTCTCTCGTTCTGGTCATTGTGCGAGCTCTCTCTCTATCTCGTTTTCTTCGTTGTGAGCTCTCTCACTATATATACCCGTTCTGGCCGAGGGCATCGCCCCTTTGTCTCAACCAGTCAAAGGGGCTATTACTGTCACCCATATTATTCCCCATCTATCATGGTGGCCAGCGTCCCCTGACCCTATCTGTCAAAGGAGCTATTACTGTCGCCCATAATCTATCCCCCATCTGCTCTGGTGGATAGCGCCCTCTGATCCTAGCTGACCAGGGACCCATTACTGTCTCTCATAATTATTCCACATCTATTATGGTGGTCAGCGTCCTCTGATCCTAGCTATCAAAGGAACCCATTACTGTCTCTCATAATTATTTCACATCTATTATGGTGGTCAGCGTCCTCTGATCTTAGCTATCAAAGGAACTCATTGCTGTCTCCCTTAATTATTCCACATCTATTATGGTGGTCGGCGTCCTCTGATCCTCGCTATCAAAGGAACCCATTACTGTCTCTCATAATTATTCCACATCTATTATGGTGGCCAGCGTCCTCTGATCCTAGCTGACCAGGGACCTATTACTGTCTCTCCTAATTATCCCACATCTATTATGGTGGCCAGCGTCCTCTGATCCTCGCTGACCAGTAACCCATTATTTATTCATTAGTCCCAGCTCCCAGTTCGGTACTGCCCGCATTGGGACCGCTAGAGTGAGATTGATGTATTTCCACTCGAAATTATCATTCATTAGTCCGAGCTTAGTAGGGCCGGCCACTTGTCAACTTCACGTGAGCCCGTGGTAGCCAAAGTGGACCGTGTCATAACCCTCTCCGTGCTCTGCCCGTGGTACTAATTATATTCTCGTTATTTTCATATCAAGGGAAATTATAAAATTACCCGACCGTGATATTGGTCGTATACACTTATCGTGTAACATACAGTCTTTACCTCCTGAAGACAACAGGGGCCCTTTCCAGACGAAAATATTCAAAATTCATGATTTGTCTGTATTTACGTCATTGCTTAAAAACCTGCCAGATTGCAGAACAATTTGCCAGGTTGATTCCTCAGGCTGAAATCCATAATTTTGGAATGACCAATGAACTATCATAGTTCTTAATTCTTTGCTTTTTTGCCAAGGCAGAATGGGTAACTATTTTAACCCATGTAACCCTGAGGCCCTACAGCAGGAAATGGATCGACCATGGTAATTCAGGGGTAGTACCAGATTGGCTTGATGCCATCAGGCTCCAAAATAATCTGACACTACCCCTGAAATATCATCTTTGATCCAACTTCTGCAAATGGTACATAGTCATTGGGTGACACTTCACAAATTAGAAAAATGCTGCCATGGGGTTAAATGGTTAATTCTGGTCACTCTGGAGCCATCATTCTTGATCTGTCTCCTGCAACTGCAGTGATAACATGGGTCCTATAAACCCAACAGCTGCACTCACTTTGATGGAGAAGGTGCCACGCATGTCTCGCAGAATGTCCAGCAGCACCCAGGACCAGTAACTGCGATAGCTCAGCTTGCCCAGGTCAGACAGAGGTTTCTCCGGTGACCCCACAGACCCCTCTTGCATGGACAACTCATAGCTGAAGGCGATGAGAAACTTTCCGTAACCTATAGACAAATTAATTTCATAATATGTTAATGTTCTGATTGTTCAATGAGATAAACAGTACGTACTAAGGTAGTGATTGTAAGGAACAGAAACACGCTCCATTGAAAGACCCCACAGCTCAATGAAAAAGCAGACCGAAAGGGTTGACTGCCAGTGCCTGTAATTTAGAAAAAACTACCAAGTGAGTAGGAAAAGGCACTGTCAAGGGAGAGAAGTGTGCATGATCGACCAGTGATCATAGATCTACTGTGGCCAAAGCACACAAAAAAAAAAAAAAAAAAAAAGATAGGAAAGAGAGGGGGCGCTAAGAAAGTGACTGAAAGCAATGCATATGGAAGCTCCCCCGAAGGGGGGCGTATCACATATCCACTGTTCCAGCCACTCATTGCATGGAAATTTAAATCTAGGTCCCCCCAAGGGGGGTCCAGATATTTAGCCGGTGTGGACAGCTGTTTCAGTCTTGGCGACCTCTTCAGCACACCATCGGCAATACTGGAGGAAGAAGGAACTTCTGCTTACCTGCAAAGAAGACCACAATTTACTGTGGTTTCTGCAGGGGCATACATTCCATGCCTCCACCTAGAGCCAAATTTCCATGCACCCTAAGAGAGAACCTACTAAAAAGGGGGAAGGATTTGCAGTCAAAATTGTGTTAAAAAAGCAGACCGAAAGGGTTGACTGCCAGTGCCTGTAATTTAGAAAAAAATACCAAGTGAGTAGGAAAAGGCACTGTCAAGGGAGAGAAGTGTGCATGATCGACCAGTGATCATAGATCTACTGTGGCCAAAGCACACACACAAAAAAAAAAGATAGGAAAGAGAGGGGGCGCTAAGAAAGTGACTGAAAGCAATGCATATGGAAGCCCCCCCCCGAAGGGGGGCGTATCACATATCCACTGTTCAGGTTTTTAAAAAAATAAATTATAGGCTAAACCATTACTTGCAGTAAGATTCTGGCATTTCTTTTGATATGTGAACCATTTCTGTATGTCAAATAGTTCTCGAGATATAAAGATTTGACTTACACCTGACTTTGTGTTACTCTGTTCATTTTTGTAGTTGCAAACTGGCATGGTTTAGGTACTTTGAACCTTTATAACAGACATTAGCCTTGAGTATACCCCCCAAAAAATAGGCTTGCATATGTGCAGTGTGTTATGCGATATGCTTGATTTGCAAGGCTAATATTTAAATTAGGTGATGAATGGTGGCAACCCCAACATGGCTGTTCGCTCAGTTTAATGAGGAAATATGCGACTCACAAGACTTAGAGCACATTTAGGTTCATGTTATTCATACATTATGTGGAGAAGAAGGTTTAGTTAGTATTATATTCGTCAAAGTAGTACTAGAGTAGTCTGCACTGTCTGAACATTTTATTAAACAGTGTTTGCTGACAAAACTGTGTTATTGCTGAGGCCTCAAACATGGACATTTTTTTAATTTGACCCAAAACAACAGAATGACACAATTTTCGAATCGCTACAACTCTAAAATCTTTTAAAGATATCTCCACAAAATTTTGCATGCAAGCTCATCTTAATGTTCACTTTCAGAAAACTATGATTTTATGGTCTTTTGAATCGGAAAAAAATCCAGGGATAACCTTACCATTTTAATAATAATAGTCTCTGAGAAAATGCCAACGTTAAAGTTTACCACGGACGGCAGCTGGCAGATGGACGACCACTGGCCCAGAACATACTCACTCTGGATTCGCACATGAGCCAAAAAGGGTCAAAATATGGCTATTATTTACCTATACACCCCCCCGTCCCCCCCCCCCCCCCCCCCGACCTTTCCGACGGGTCATCCACATAAAGTATGCACAGAGAGGACTTACCATCAGGTATTTTTGTACCAAGTTTGGGTTCAAAGTTGAGAATGGTATTTGAGAAAGAAAAAAAAAAATGGTCAAAATAGGGCTATTTTGGGACCCTTTGTGACTTGGACCTTAAAGAAGTCACCGACATTGGTATGTTTCAAAAGGTTTTGCCACAATGACAAAGTATCCTTGGGCCAAGTTTGAAGTCTGTGTCTTGAATAGCCTCAGAGAAAATGCCTATACTGAAAGCTTCAGGCATGGGAATTGCCCAAGTAAAAATCATCTGAAACTAGGCCTTCAACCTCAGGCCTCCACGAAGCTAGACCTTGGTGTAGGCGCTAGACACCTTTCCTGCGGCCGAAAAATCAAACGACGGAGAGGGTGGGTGGGCGCTAGACCTTACTTCCTAGGGCCAAAAAATCAAACAACAGGGGGAGGGGTAGTCACAACGCCTTCATTTCAGGGGCCGAAATAAAATCAGCAAATACAATGCACGACTGCGCACCTAGGTTTACTGCGCGGCACACTTGGCCACCAGTGCTGGTCGTGGACACTGCCTGCCGCGTCATATCCTGCCCGCAATGTTAAACCGGTGCTCTCCTCATTTTGCTACCCACAATGATTTTTTTCGCCGAGACGCCTTTTTATTTTCGCGGACGACCTCTTCTTTTTCACGGAATTCGTGGACAATTCCCATGCCTGAAGCTTACCACGAACGGCAGCCAGATGCCCCAATACGTAGAGTGATACTGATACTAGCGATAGACTCGCGTTTGACATCGCACATGAGCCAAACACACTTGGAAAACTATCTAAATGAAAAGACCTTTTCGCTGAAATGGTGGTAGTGTCAGGATACAGGCCACGTTGTTTCCATCAGGCGACTCTTTTTCTTTGGAGAAGTAGCCCACAAGATGGCAGCCCTGTCGATCGACCTCTGTCAGAATGTAGAACATGAATGGCTCGACGTCAAAGTACAGAGTCTTGTGGTCTAGGAACAGCTTGGCCAGCAAACACAGGTTCTGGCAGTACAGTTTTGCTTCACGCCCATCTACCTCATACAAAGAAATGGTGCCCTTGCGGTAGATCTCCTTGCCAGGTGGGTGCCGCCACGTGCACTGTGACTGGTGGTAGCGAAACGACCGTTCAAGCTTCATGTACTTTAGGCAGTATTCACACACCCACAGCTTAGGCTGCTTGCCATACTCTTCTGGATATGGAGAAAAATACCAGGCATCGATCTCGTACTTGCCGATCTGAATCTTGTCGATGTATTTCACCTTGGTGATTGCTTCATGTTCTTTTTCCAGTGCGGCTGTTGTAGGATCCATCTCCGCAAACGTTTTCTGCACATGATTGATCTCATCATGTCGACGTTTCTGGTTTCGGGTTATCTTCCGGTCAGTGCCATCACTGAGGTCTGTCAAGGTGATGGACAAGTCTTTCTCCTTGCTTTGCGGGTCTTCAACTTTGGCACTCAGATCAAACCTGAAAAATACAAAATAAGTTCTCAATCTCAGTTAACAAATTCAATGCTGACAGTGACACACTACAACACAGTACAACTACAAGACACAGCTCAACCAAGGTCTCTCTTGGCTTGACTTCGCGAACGAAGATTTTATAGGAGTTGCCCACGACGTCTGCAGGCTTGTTCGTGGCTGCGGAGGCCAATCCGAGACAGGCAGGTTCGACCGCAGTGGCTGCAGGGGAAGGTATGGCCGGGGTTCTGAGCTGCGGCATCTCTGTTTTTTCTCCTGAGCCGCTTGTCCTTAAGGCTAGCTCTGTGAGAGTCCTCAAAGGAGACAGCTGCCTTGTAAATGGTGGAGCGCCAGGTGTCACGGTCCGCAGCAAGCGAAGACCACTGGTGGTGGTCGATTTGGCAGGCACTAAGTGACTTCTTGAGACAGTCTTTGTATCTCTTCTTTGGTGCCCCTCTGTCACGGTGTCCAGTAGCAAGCTCGCCGAACAGGGTGATCTTTGGTAGGCGATGATCCTCCATCCTGGAGACATGCCCCGCCCAGCGGAGCTGTGTCCGCAACAGCAAAGCCTCGATGCTCACAGTTTCAGCCTGTTCAAGGACCTCGACGTTGGTGACATAGTCACTCCAGTGAATGCCCAGGATGGTACGCAGGCAGCGCTGGTGGAAGCGTTCGAGGAGTCGTAGTTGGCTGCGGTAGAGGGCCCAGGACTCGGAACCATACAGCAGGGTGGTGAGGACCACAGCTCTGTACACGCTGATCTTGGTGCCTGTTTTCAGCTGTTGATTGTGCCACACCCGCTTGAAAAGTCGCCCGAAAGTGCTGTTCGCTTTTGCCAGCCTGCTGTCAAGCTCCTTGTCCAGCTTGGCGTCCGACGTGATAATGCAGCCAAGGTAAGTAAACTGGTGCACTGACTTTAGTTCAGACTCGCCAATGGTGATGTGAGGAGGGCGATACACTGTCTTGGGTGCCGGCTGATGGAGGACCTCTGT
>BTPG01000004.1:46153981-46226650 GCA_036245525.1 Semisulcospira habei | reverse complement strand
GTATACTAATTTACTACTAAATAGTAAATTTATACTAGTATTTTAGAGGGGTGGGATTCTACTTCTAGCAACAAAGAAAAAGAGAAAAATCGTAATTGCAGCGGCCCAAAAATCAAACGACGGGGTGGGGGGGGGGGGAGGGGGGTGGGTGTCCTTCATTCCATCCAGCAGGCCGAATAATCAAACGACAGGAGGGGGGTGGCGGGGGAGGTGGGTGGGTGTTATGCACGTGTCCTTCACCGTTCGGCAAAGTATCAAACAACAGACATGGGGAGGGGCAAACACCTCCAAAAAGGGACTTTGTTATAGCACCCCAGATCTGCCCTGTAAAAATGTAATGTGCTTACACTACTACTAGATCATGGTCAGATGCACACTAAACAGCACTCTGTCTTTGAACAATGTCCTTTCTCAGCACCATTTTCTACTGTGACCTAAAGCTACTGGAAGTTCCGGGTGATAGTGAACCAAACTACATACAAATCCAATCCATTTGAGAATTTTTAGCCATTTTATTCAAGAAGAAAATTTTTTCGTCGTTTTTTTTTATATTCTTGTAGAGTTGTTTTTAGACGTGGAAAATAAATCTGTTTCAGCGGAATTGTGAAAGAGTGTCCGCGGAAATCCGCGGAAACGCTGAAAAATCCCACCCCTGATTTTACTTTGGTAAATTTTTCAAATGCTCTCACAGTGTAAGATTAACTAACAGCTGGGAACTAAGGGCATAATCTATAGGGCTCGGGAAGATGACCTCATCACGCTAGTCTTGGCGGCTATCTTGAGGATTTGTGGTAAGGCCCCCACTAGAGAAATCAATGTCAGGATAATGTCAGTAAAGTCCTGACGTGCTATAGGCAATAACAGCAAGTCTTGCCATCACCATAGGAAACTGCTAACCAGAATCTGTTTTTGTTTGTTTCCAATGAGGAAGAAACATGAAGAAAAATGTGTTGAAACACTACTTCGCTGTACTATCTGAAGGCTATAGAACTATCCTCTTAAGATGACGGCCGACGCTGCTATGCAACGCGGGGAACTTCCCGAAGGGATGCTGACGTCATCATGCCAGTTGTGGTGGCCATCTTGTGAGGATACGGGACTAAGTGCTCATAGGTTAATAGCTGTTTTTGTATTGTCAGGAAAGTCCTGACGTACTATAACACGGGGAACTTCCTGAGCCCTATAGGGCTCGGGAAGCTGACATCATCACGCCAGTTGCGGTGGTCATCTCATGAGGATACAGGACTAAGCGTTCATAGGGAAATCGCTGTTTTTGTAATGTCAGGAAAGTCCTGATGTACTATAAGCAATAACAGAAGTCTTGCCATCACTGTAGGACACCGCTCACCAGAATCTGTTTTTGTTTTTTTCCAAAGAGGAAGAAAAATGAAGAGAAACGTGTTGAAACATTATTTCGCTACTATCTGATGACTATGGTATCCTCTTAAGATGGCGGTTGACGCGCCGACGCTGCTAGGCAATGCCAGGAACTTCCCGAGCCCTATTGTGACACCATTCTTTAATGATCAGTATCAACTATCATGGTCTCCTGATGTGTAATCAGTGATGCAATATGAATTGAACCCACAACATAGTTGGATCCAAATCACCTATAATTTTGTGATTTATACCCCCCCCCCCCCCCCCCACACACACACACTTACCATCAACTTACTTTTACTTAGGGTTGATCATACTTTATACAAGGTCAAGAGTACGACTGGGTGTCCAAAGAGTGTGACATGGGTCTCTGATTTTGAACTTAAACATATGATCATCATTTTGCATGATTGTGATGTGTTTAGTCATAAGTAACATGCCCCCCAAAAAGAATTTCCCCATGGGCAGTCGTTTGGGTGTAATTGGCGAAAAAACGTTATGGTTTGTACATAACATTTACACCGTCACACATTTGTGACCCTCTCTCACAAAATCTGTCTTAACTCGCATTTTGGATGTTTTGACATATATGCATTTCTGAAAACTACAGTGTTTGCTGATTACTGCGATATATGACTGTATGCTGTAGTGCAAAAATTGTAGAAGTTGTTAATGTTTAAAGTTGTTAAAGCCTCTGGCGGCCATTTTGAGAAAACAGCCTGTGAAGTTTCTGTGAGCAGCATAATTGGGGCCAAGGGCAGACTTTTAAAATCATTTTTAACCTATTTAATGGCATTTTTCATGATAACGATTTTAACCATACGATACTTTTTGTGTATGTAGAATACATTTCTGCAGAAAAGTGAAAATGACCCCAGATTGACCCCCACCACATATTATTGCGTGTAGTGCTGATTGGCTTGCTGCCAGTTAAGACTGGTTTCGTGAGAGAGGGTCACATTTATAAAACACATTTTCTAGCTTTCACAAAGTAGATTCATGCTGTATAAAATTATCATGTTGTTCTTTCCTTACTAGGCTATGCTTAAACTTCAAAGAAAGTCTGATGGGGTGAATAGATACACAATGGCGCAACACTGAAATTGTTTGAACATAACTTTACACCCAGCTATACATTTATAATGCAAAAAAATGCATAAATTATATTAAAAAAATTGTGTGTGGTATTAAACACACAATTTCAATTGCACATTGATAGATTCTAAAACTATCCTAATTGAGATAAGTGTGAACACAGTAGCCCTATAAACTTTAAAAAATATTGGACAACTTGCTTATGAACAAAAATTTTGAAATCCTTGACAACACAGCAAAGAAAGTCAATTAAGATGGTGTGTTTTCCCTTTATTGTGTACTAAACTCTTGTAGATTACAGAATAATTTAGGAAAAATATACCATTCACAACATAGAATGAATTGAAGGCTAAAAACAAGAAACACACAATGCTTGAACATAACTTTACACCGTGACGAACAAACTTGAGGCTCTTTAACTAACATGCATAAATCCAAAAATAACAAAACACTACTCAAGTGATGTGTTTTTAACAAATACACTTTTATTTATCCCAAAATTGTGTCTAAACAAGTAATGAAAGCAGCAAATACATATTGTAATTGTTTGTACATAACTTTACACCACGAGCTTCAAATTTCAGCAAAAATGTACCTACACAAATGGACAAGAACCAGAAAATAAAAATCACAATCAGCTGTAGCTTTCTACTGCACTACAGAACAGCAGTGATGTAATTATCAGGTTTGACATTGATAATACAAGGGAATAATGTGTGAAAATGGCAAGTTTGAACATAACTTTACAACCGAACATGTTGGTATTATCAACACTGAAGTCAAAATAAACGATAAAAATGAAAAATTACATCAAATTATGTGGTCAGTAAACCCCAGCATTTACCAGTTTTAATAATTGTGTCTACAATGTTTAACGCAAGTAGCAAAACAAATCTGTACACATTTGTACATAACTTTACAACATGGGGTTTAAATCTCTGCACAATGTGGTTCCACAATCTGAGAAAGCACCAAGTGTAAAAAGTTTAAACTTTCAATACATTTTAGAACACCAACAATACATTTAACACTCTTGAAAACTGACGTTAGTTAGCCATTGCTCATGCTTGCTATGGGCTGTGTGACATCGGAGCCTACCTTTTGCCCAAATACCTCCGCAAAGAAACGCTTTTCTGTACCACTTTCCAACAAATATAATCTAGCACATATTGACCTAAGTTTACCACGACCGATGGTTTTCAGCAGACCACTGGCACAGAAAGTACTCACTTTAGTTAGCTTCATAATTGAGCTAAACATGGCAGAAACAAATTAAAATTGATCAAACCCAACCACTCTCCACTCGCGTGCACTGTTGGAGAGTGGCAGGAAATCTACAGCCGACACTACAATCATCCCCTACTTCTTGGATGTCATCTATTTCAGGGTAAACAAATAGTCCTTGTTTTGTCTGGTGAGGCTTGAGGAATTTGACCCTCAGAGGATCTACTCCGACAATCACTCCTGAAACAGAAAAAAGAGACTGCTTTATTTATGTTGCATAATGATCACAGCGCTTTCTTGAAGCAACCCATAATTAACAAGCTTCCTGCTGATCAAGTTTCCTAAGGAAACTTCAAACTCCTTTTCTTTATTGGCCAGTCCCACTTATTTCGGCCGTACCTTTCAACCTTTTATAATTTTTCAATGTCTCCATCTCAAACATAAATGGAGCTAAAACATGTTCAATTTTCAAATCCACATTTTTCTGGTTTCAAATACTTTAAAAGATTCCTGGCTGCTATCATTCGTAAGTACAAGTATGCTGACATAACCTTGCTCACCAGGGTACAACCTGTCAGGATACTGCACTACGACACGTGTTTAGCATACATTTTCTGGGTGCTTTCACGGCTGGGAAAGACCCTTCAGCCTCGGAAACTTTCGATTCAGCAACAAATCCCGAAGAACTGAAACAGAGAGGGTCAAATAATTTTAATTTGTGTCCATGTTTGCGACTTGTTTTTAGCTAGCATCAACCTAATATTTCTGGTTATTTTTCAACAGCTTTGTACTAAAATGGCTGGTTATTATTAAATTATGATATATCATGGCAGCTATCAACCTTGGCCAGCACAACAAAGAGTAAAAGGCATGATCAGACTGTAACTTGGAAGACAATGTGTGAACCAAACACAACTGTGGTTGAACATAACTTGACAACACATGATGTTGTCATGTTATGTACAAACTATTTAAAACAGAAAAATGTATATTCTGGGTTTAACAATTAATATTTTAGTACCCAAGCTGTATTTTGATGAATAACAACTAGCAAAGTGGGCATCCAAAAGACAGTATACTAGGAATTGTGCTACAGTAATGAACATAACTTTACACTTTACATATGTCAGTCTAGTTTGTCAAGTTACAGGGGTCGAAATTAGCGCGTGCCCCAAGCCAAATGCTACGAAAAATTACCTCGGGCACGCTAATCTGCCGTCTAGCGTGCCCGGTTGGCTCTCAAAAATAAGAAAAGAGAAGGGCAGATATCAAGGACAAGGTAGTTGGCATTGTTGACCAGCCACCAACACCGAAATACGTCGGCTGCTACGGCCATTGCTTCCGGTGTGTGGTCATGCAGAGCGGGCCTAATCCGTATTTTCGAACATGATCGCGCATGCGCTCTCCGATTGGTTAAGCGTAGTTAAGCGCGAGTTGTCGTCTGCTAATGGAAGATGTTCCCAATCTTTAATCGTAATGTAAAGCGAAAATCGGACGTTACTTCGACAACTGACGACAAAAAGGCAAAACAACAGGAATATGACGCAACAAAGCGAAAGCGTGAATACAAAGAAAGTTGGGCAAAAGCTTTCTTATTTGAGTGCCAATGGAGAACCCTAGAAAAAAACTACATTTAAAAAAATCAGTTTACTGTACAGTGTAGTAAATTCTTCAGTAACGACGACTATTAAGTTGTATTACTTTTTTTCATGTTCTGGTATTTTCCATTATATTTAACCTATTTTTATGATTATAATTTTTGGCTCTCAAAATCAGAATGGGGCACTCAAAGTTTTTCTCTAGGGTGCCCCGTTGGCACTCAAATAAAAAAGTTAAATTCGACCCCTGAGTTATGTTCACAGTCACCTAGCTAGAATAATAGTTTGTATATTAGTTACAATAGACAACATAATCAAACCAGTCTTCCACTTTAAAAGAGACTGTTACTATGAAGGGAAAATTCATTTTTCTCTAAAAGGTATTTTTTCGAAAAATACTTACCGATGACATGACTTTGTGGAAATGTCTACTACTAGCTCAATTTTAGCCTACTCACCTGTTGTGTGCCCACACAACCCGGGAGGCACTCGGGGAACCCCCCAGAGGGGCCGAGAGTTGTCTCCCGTTCCTGCCCTACCGGATCCGGTCACGAGACCAGCCAGTCTGATACTTCGCTCGAAAGCGGCAAGCGGGGCAGGTGGGAGGGTCCTCCGAGTCATGTCATCGGTAAGTATTTTTCGAAAAAATACCTTTTAGAGAAAAATGAATTTGTTTCCTCAAAAACATTACCGATGACATGACTTTGTGGAAGAATTGCGATGAGGAGGAGGGTGCCGCGTAAAAACTCCTTAAGGGTGAAACAGCGCCGTCCTCCCGGTCGCAAAACTCCCGACAATTTTAGCGAAGTGCATACCTACGGCGCCGGGAGGGAGTGTTGCGCTGCGGCGATGTCCCCCACCAGGGCGAGATTCTCTCGCTGGCCTGCCAGGTCCCTGAGGTAGAAGCGGGCGAATATAGATTCAGTTTTCCAGCCCACAGCTGCCACGATGTCCTTGACAGCGCAGTTTCGATCAAACGCGACGCTCGTGGCCATGGCTCGTACAGGGCTAGAAATTAACTCTTTTCTTTGGGGGCCACCGGGCCCCTTGATTGAAAAATTTGAGGGCCCACAAGCAACTTTCGGGGCCCAACTTTGAAAAATAATGCAAACAAAAAACAAAAGAATTATTGACAATACAATAAGTAGAAAGTACAATTTGTTTGATAATCCAAAATAAAAACAATTGAATTTCCAATTTTGCTGAGTGATGTCATTTTTATTTGCCTTTTCTTTCACTTTCAAACATTACCAACAAAAAAGGGGAAAACACACACACACACACACACATTCAGTGACACACATATTCCAGTGACTAGTGAGCCTGAAATGGCCATTAAACAAAATAGAAAAAAATCAAGTGAGTCTCTTGTATAATACTTTTCAGTTTTGTGACTGAGTATTGCACAATACACATCATTAAATTTTTAATATGAGTAACCTAACAAAAAATCTGACCTCAATGCACAAAAGTTCAAAACAAAACCATGAAAGGGAACTAAACTTAACAGTACTCTTCCTGATAAACTAAAGTTAAACAAACAGATTTTGCCTTTTCTTTTTTTTTTTTTCAATCATCTATTCATATTACACTTATGTGCACTTGAGTTAACAGAAGTAAACTTCTTTTCTCTGTTTTTTTTTTCTGTCCAAATTTAGGGCACCGGTGTGGGTTGCTTTCCTTGGCCCAAATACGAAACTGCCGAGTAGAGCTAGCTGTAGCAGACGAATTATTTTGCGGGCCAAGCGGGCCCTTTGTTTTTCAACTTTCCGAGCCCGAAATCAACTTTGCGGGTTTTTGGCCCCGGGCCCCCGCTAATTTTGACCCTGCTCGTACCTCATGTGCACGAATGTGCAGCCTCTTCGCTCCCTGCGGGGAGATATCTTGATAGGCGGAGCGTATGACCCAGCGGAGCCAGGAAGAGATCGTCTGGACTGTTATGTCATTCCTGCTGGGTCTCAGAGGTAGGAAGAGGCGCGAACGTCCCATGCGGAAGGTTTTAGATCGCCGCAGATAAACTCTAAGGGCGCGCACGGGATCCTGTTGCCTGGTCTATTGGGACCAGGTTTGGTTACTTAGCGGCCGTATGGTGATAACCTGAGGCGCGGTCAGAGGAGACCTGTTCTTGGCAAGGAAGGCAGGGTCCGTAAGTAGTTGAACGGACCCGTCCGCTCGGAACTGTAGGCAGGTAGGACGCGCCGAGAGCGCGTGTAGCTCGCTCACCCGTGAGGCGGTAGCAAGGGCCAGCAGGAAGCACATCTTGCGCGTCACGTCCGCGAAACGGGCCAAAGGTAAGGGTTCGAAACGGGCGGAACTCAACCACGTTAGCAGCCAGGGCAGGTCCCAGCGGGGAAGGAGTGAGCGGTGGGCTGGGCGCTGGATGCCGAAGTGTCCCAGTCTGGGAGTCCAAGGTGTCGATAAGTGTCAGCGATCATGGACAGGTAACCCCTCACAGTGATGGGGGCTAGGCCTAGTTCTCGGAAGAGCCAGAGAAAGAAGTCCGCCAGCTGAGGATTAGTCAGTTCCGTGGGGGTCAGGCCGTGTTCGGAGCACCAGGAACACAGGACTCGCCACTTTCCCTCGTAGACTCGAATGGTCGAAGGTCTGCGGGCCGTAGCAATCGCCTCCACTGCTGCACCCGAGCAGCCTCTAGCTCCGAGGGCTTGCCGCACAACCTCCAGGCGTGAAGGAGGAGCCGCTCCGGGCAGGGGTGGAACAGCGGCTGGCGCGGTTGCTTGAGCATGGTGCGTGGGGTGGGAAGCAGCAGGGGCGGGTCCGTGGCGAGGCTGAGAAGGTCGGTGGTCCAGGAGCGGTTCCAGGCGAACGGAGCGACTAACAGGAGGACCGCCGAGCAGCCCCGAAGCTTGAGGAGGACCTTGGGTACGAGGACCGTCGGGGGGTAAGCGTAGGCCACAAGGCCGTCCCAGGGAATGGAGAGAGCATCGACAGCCCAGGCAACTTACTTACTTACTTACGCCTGTCACCCCTACCCGGGTATAGGCCGTCGACGAGAGACCTCCAGCAACTCCTGTCCTGTGCTTCTCCTTCGATTCTACTCCAGGTGGTTCCCAGTCTCTTGATGTCTGCTTGGAGGTCTCGACGCCAGGAGTTTCTCGGCCTTCCTCTTTTCCTCTTTCCCTGGGGGTTCCATGACAATGCCTGCCTAGTGATACTGGAAGCTGGCTTTCTCAGACTGTGACCGATCCATCCCCATCTTCGCCCAATTTCATTCTCTGCTGTTATCTGCTCTGTTCTCTCCCAGAGTCTGACGTTGCTGATCTTCTCTGGCCAGTGGATTTTCAAAATTCTTCTAAGGCAACTGTTCATGAAGGTCTGTACTCTGTTGACTGTGGTTTTTGTCAATCTCCAAGTCTCTGCTCCATATAGGAGAACTGCTTTTACATTGGAGTTGAAAATCCGGACTTTGGTGTGTTGTGACAGCTCTCTGGAACTCCACACTTTTTTCAACTGGAGAAAGGCTGCTCTGGCTTTACCGATTCGTGCTCTGACATCTGCATCAGTGCCGCCTTTTTTGTCTATGATGCTCCCGAGATAGGTGAAGGACTCCACCTCCTCCAACGGGGTGCCAGCAAGCAAGACTGGTTCCTCCCTGGTTGCGTTCAGCCTCATTGTCTTTGTTTTCTGTTTGTGAATGGTGAGGCCCACTTGGGACGAGATGTCAGCAAGCCTCGTGGTCTTGTCCTGCATTTGTTGATGAGTGTGGGACAGTAATGCCAAGTCGTCTGCAAAATCGAGGTCGTCAAGCTGTGTCCACAGTGTCCACTGTATTCCACCAGCCCAGGCAAGGGGATCGGGAATCGGGGAGACGAAGAGGGGAAGCTGATGGTTCCACCTTGTGGCGAACAAGTCGACCTGGGGAGTCTCCCACCGGGCGCAGATCATCCGAAAGATGTCCTGCCGAAGGGTCCATTCCGTGTGTAAGAGCTGGCCGCGGCGAGACAGCGAGTCGGCCAAGACATTCAGGTGTCCTGGAATGTGTCGGGCTCGAATGGTAATGCCCCGGTCCTCGCACCAACGCATAATCCGGTAGAGGAGCATACAAAGGTCGGGGGAGCGTGTGCCACCTTGTTTCTGGATGTAAGCCACCACAGTCGTGTTGTCCGAGAGAACGAGCAGCTCCTGGCGCCTGAGGAGATCCTCCCAGAACTGAAGGGCTTGCCAGACGGCCTGCATCTCCAGCCATTTGATGTGGGTGTGCGCTAAGTCCGAGGGCCAGGGGCCCGATGTCGAGAGGAACCGAGGAAGGAGATGAGCGCCCCACCCAGTGAGGCTCGCGTCGACACAAAGAGAGGTCTGGGGTGGAGGAGAGGCCAGGGGAACTCCCGACGCTAGCCAAGAGGGGTCGGCCCACCGATGAAGATGAGGAAGCAGCATCTGGGGCACTGGAACCAACGTCGTTAAGTCGCCGGAGGACGGGCGCCAATGGAGTAGGAGATGCAGCTGAATCGGCCGGGAGTAGAGGCGACCTAGGGGGATAAGGTCCGCTGCGGCGTTCAACAAGCCCAGAAGCTGAAGCCAGACTGTCCTCCCGTGCTAACTGACCGGCTAGATTCGCAATCTTCTGGATCCGGGGCGCCAGCAGGCGCACCGTGTTGAGGTCGGTTGCAAATTCCATGCCCAGGTGCACAAAGCGGCGGGAAGGAGTGAGATCCGACTTGCCCTCGTTTACTAGGAAGCCCAAGTGTGCCAGGAGGTGCAGCAGCGCATCCCTGTCCGTCGTGAGCGTGGTCTCGGACTGGTTGCGTAGGAGGAGGTCGTCTAGGTAGTTCGTCGACGACGTGCGCGCGACTGGAGCGAGGAGCGACTGTCGGGCTGGGCTCTCTGGCGGACTGATCAGCGGCGTCGCTCAGTCCATCAGGCCGAGTCCGGGTCGAACGACATCCCTCCAGAGCGGGCTGAGGTGGTGGGATGATCGTGGCCTCGAGAGTACCCCGCAGGGAGCCAGCGCTGGGACTCGCAGGGCGACGCAAGGACTGGGATCGAGCTGTCTGAGTGTCGCAAATCCAGGGGTCGTCGGGAAAGAGTGCGAGCCAATTTCCGCGGAAAAAGGCTAGCCTCCCGCTGACCGGAGACCCGAGGAGGTCGGCGGGGGCAGGGTCGGGGGGCAGTCAGGCGGCCCGCCCGCGACCCGGTCGCCGGGCGGGACGGGGCCAAGCGGGAGCACGGGACCTGGAGGGTCTGGGCCGGCCAAAGGCGGGGGTCTGCACGGGGTCCGAAGAGGGAGCTGAGGAGGCAGCAGGTCTAGTAGACGAGGCGTGACCCCTAGCCTGGCGGGAGGACGGAAAGCGGCGGGGAGGGGGGGCACTGCAGGGCCAGCGGTTGGGGTTGGAGGCTCTAACGGAGGACCAGGTGTCCCCGAACAGCAGGGGCCCACCCAGTGGAGCACGACGAAGCTGCACGCGCAAGTCAGGAGGCATCATCCGGCAGGCCAGCAGTAGGGCGTCTCGACGCATCAGGTCACAATTGGCGGAGGCAGCCATAGCGTTAACCGACGAGTGGTAGGCGGTGCGGTTGACGACTTCCGCTAAGACCAGCAAATCCCCAAGGAGAGGCGTGATAGAAGGATGCCAGGAGTCCTCCACACGACGGACGAGGGCCTGCGTGAGGAGCTCAAGGAAACCGGCGCAGGCTAAGGTATTCCGGACCAGGGACGCTGTCTTATCCAGGCCACGGGGGAGGGAACGTCGAAGCAGAGCAGGGCCACCCGCTTGCGACACGGCCGGGGGGTCCGGAGCAGGAAGAGGGATGGAGAAAGCCTGGGAATGGCCGGCATACCAATCCCGACGGAAGGCAATGTCCAAGCCAGCCGGCCAGCGACGATCGGTGAAGAAAACTGGCTCGCATGACTTGGCAAGTTGAATCTCTTGACCTGACGCTCGGCATCCACGAAGGCGGAGACCTTCCTCTTCAGGGGGGGGGGGGGGAGGCTGGGCAGGCGTCAGCTGGCAATGTCGCGGCGATGATCCTGGCGGCTTCGTCCAAGGCTAAGAGGGTCTCCGCACGGGAAAAAGACGGAAGAGCCGAGGGGGCAGCATCATCAAAGTCAGCGGGCGAAAGGGAGCGACCATCCTCGTCCAAAAGGGCCGAGACGGAGTCCTCGGGCAACAAACTAAGCGTCTCTTCCTCCATGGGGCGGCGAGAAGGCGGGCGAGTCACCGTAATAGCCGAAGGCCGAAGAGTGGGCAGGGAACCGTCTTGGAAATCGCGGGAAGCCCGGGGACGAGCAGGTAGCGACGACCGCTGCGGCGAACCCGAGTAGGCGCGAGGAAGGGTCCTGTCCGGAGCGTGACAACGAGGTCTGGAACGTGGACGGCGACCAGCCGGAGAGGGGCGCCGACGAGGAGAGGAGGGCCGATGATGGAGGTGACGAGACGAACTCGTCGAACGGCGCGAAGGCAAGCGTGAACGCGCACGCGAAGAGGAGGGGTGGCGACGATCCCGGTGGGATGAACGATCCTTCCGACGGCGCTCGAGTGGCGAGCGCGAGTGTCTCGAACTAAAGGTGGAACGGGAGGAATCGGGGGCGCGACTGCGTCGCGCAAGCTGGGGCTGACGTCTCTCCTGGCCGGACTCGGTGAGAAGGGCGCTATGCCGGCGTTCAGATCCTCCGGAAGGATCAGCGGGCTTATCTGGGAGAGAATGGGGAGGAAGGCCGGTCAATGTGGGACGGCTCCGGGCAGACTGCTGCAGGCCGGGCTCAGTGAGGCGGGCGCTCTGCCGGCGAACAGACCCTCCGGAAGGGTCAGCGGGCGTGGCAGCAGTGGCAGTCCTCTGGTCAGCCGACAACGCAGACACCCGACGGGGATTCCATTCCGTGAGGCCAGGGCGGGAAGGGGCGGTCGTTACCGTAAAGGCGGCAGAAGTGGCAACTGGAGCCGGACGCGAGGTAGCAGGCGGAGGACGCTCTCGCCGGTAGAAGCTCCAGAGGTCCGACCAAAGCATCTCCGGCCAGGTTGCACAGACATCACAAAGGTGGTCCGAGGAGCAGCCAGCACAAGGAAGGCAGACCGCATGGTCATCCGTCGGCCACTGGAAGTCGCCGCATTGGGAGCACGTAAGCATTCTGGTTCTGCAACAGACAAAGGGCATGGCAAGGTCGTCAATGCAGGCAAGGGCGTCAAGCCCAAACAAAGGTACTCCGGCTGCCGCGACAGCCAGCGCGTGAAACAGTGGTTACACTCTCTGAGGGCCAAAGGGCCTTTAAGCCAGACGAACGGAACGTGGGTGCCAAGCGGCCCTACGAAAAACCAGCGTGTAAAAGGCCAAGTCTACTCGTAAGCTAACGAGGCATAAAAAGGAGAGGGAAGGCGACGTCCTGCGAGGAGACTCGCAACAAAGGCTGTCCAAGGCGCCGGAAAGTTAAGTTCAACAGCTGGTACCAATGCCGTAACACAATGAAAGGGAAAGCCCAAAGGGCAGCCGGCTCTCGGCCCGACTGTGGGTAGCTACCTCTACCTTACCTCCGAGACGAAGCGGGAACGGGGGAAAGGGTAGCCAACACCCGCCACAGGAGAGCAGGGGAACCCCAGCATGGCGCAAAACAGAAGCAGGCAGCGAGAAAGCAGGTCAGCGTTAGAAGGCGGCAGAGCACACGAAGAAGTCGGCAACGAGCGTAGGCAAGGATGAAGACCGGTCGAGGCAGAGCGGGAGCAAAGCCAGACATGTCTTCTCTGCACGAGCGAAGTAGCAAGACTGGCTGGTCTCGTGACCGGATCCGGTAGGGCAGGAACGGGAGACAACTCTCGGCCCCTCTGGGGGGTTCCCAGAGTGCCTCCCGGGTTGTGTGGGCACACAACGGGTGAGTAGGCTAAAATTGAGCTAGTAGTAGACATTTCCACAAAGTCATGTCATTAGTAATGTTTTTGAGGAAACAATGTTAGCTGAGCACTGTTTTAACTGTACATAACTTAACAATTGTTGTCAAGTTATGTTCAAGACATATTTCTTAAAAATTGTCATTTCTTGGGTGCAGAAAAGTTTTTAAAAAATGCACAGACTATCTGTTCTTATCATAGAACACTAAACCATACAAAAATAGCATGAAGCACAGTGTAAGAGAACTTTACAATCCAAACACCATAAGTGTTACGTCATGTTATGTTCAGTCCAATACTGCCAGAACAGGGTTATTCTTACTTAATCTTATTTTCTTATTTTACATAATGAAGAAACAATAATATAAAAAAGTACATAAAGACAATGGGAACATTATCACAGCTCAAAATAAGAAAAACGACCATGTTTTGATTGAAGGTGCTAAGTCTGTTCCCTTTTGCACTGTGTCATGTTATGTACAAACGCTATAATTCAGCAACTCATAATCTATGACCCGAAGTATAAATCAAATTAGCACAAAATCCCTTCCTACCAACAAAAATTGGTACAAAAAAGGTATGACTTGTCCTTCCCCCAAAATGCAAAACATAACTTTACATAAAGATTTACCTGGCCAAACTGTGTAAAGTTATTGAACAATCAAACAGCAGGAGCAAAAGACATTTACTCTATTTTTTTATATCAGGAACGTTAAAGACAACAATACTGAATCGACGAAAATGTGTGATACGTAGTGTTCTTTTTAATCTTTGAAAATAAAGCTGTAATTGCCTGAACGTAACGCTGACAACCTTCAACGTGTGTAAAGTTATGTACAAGCCGACACAACGGCAAGGTGACGGTAAAAGGTAATATTAGTAATAATTATTGTTTCAAAGTGTTGCTGCACTACAAAACTAATCCAAACATACATTACTTGTTCTGTTTTATCCTTTGAAATATTGAATATCGCATTCAGAAACTTGAACATAACTGTTACAACCAAAACTAAACTGTCATCGTCGGATGGAGGCAAATTCCATCAAGTAATGTTTTCTTCCTTTGTTCAAAACACGTGGTCATTGCGCCGATTGATTTTACATTTGTTTGCGTCAACATTCATTTGAAGTAATTAGAAAAGCAGTACACTTACATTGCTTTTTTTAAACATTTATGGTGCTCAGTCATCAATTTTGCATGAACATAACCATTTACAACCAAAACTTACCTTCAACTTTGTCGCTTTCCTGCTCCATCAATGTCACCTGCACGTATCAGGTACGTAGGACTGACCGAATGCAAATCTCAAAATGGCTGTCGATTCTAGAAAATCACGCGCGTTGATGATTGCGAGATTTTTTCCCGAGTTTGAACGTAACACAAAATTTACAACTTTTGGGTTGAAGAAGTTTAAAACGCAGCCTTCTTTCAATTCTCAAAAGGATTTCAAATTTGTTTACGGTAATCAGAATGAAGAGTAATGTTGTCTGGGATATGTTAATTAGGTGCCTCACGGTACGTTTTTTGTGTTCCGGTGTACAGCGCGATTCGGACGTGTGAAATTGACAATGCACGTTATGTTCATTCTAGCCTTTACTTGCCCTCAAACTACTTTAAACTTAGACACACGTAAAATTCGATGATATGGTAACAAAACAGTAACTTGTATTGGCTCTCTATAGGCCTAAACTTCGTTTCAAAATTCTATTTCATTCCCCGGAATTTTTTATCTGAAAGCGAACACACGTGTGTGATGTCACGTTTCGAAATTTTGGCTTCCGCCGCTCGAAAGCACAAAACAATAAATAACTCTTTTATCCCATCGGACGTATGCAAAAATAACACAGGATTAGAAGGTATGTTCAATTTCTAACCAGTTGAGATATGTTTGTGTGAGATGCATGCCTGATTTTGAGTTTGAAGGCTTTGTTTTGTCAGTCAGGTACTGTTAGCGAAACCGGCACTCGACGCATAGTCGTACTCTTGACCACAAGGACTAGTATTCACAGCAATAGTTTTTTCTGTGCACCACCCATCCAAAACCAGCCTGTAAATGTGCAATAATGATCAGACTGTTGACTGCGACTGGAAGTAGACGTGAATTATTATTAAAGTATTAAACTATTATAGTAATTGTATTGTATTTGTATTGAATGCAACTTACGAAGTGTTGGGAAGGGATAGCGTGGTTTAAAATACATGTGGTGTATGATTATGCGTGCGTCTGAGAGAGTGTCTGCTCTTGTGAATGCGCAGTGGGTCTGGAGAACAGCGCTGTGTAAGACTATGAGCTATTTATTATTTTTAAAAATCCAAAACATCGTCAGTCATGGCCGTCAACATGGTCTGGTCAACAAAATTACTTACATTACAGTTGACACCGTATTCTTCTTATGAAAAGCTGTCTGCGAGTAGTAACGACTGAATACATTTTAGGAGTATATCCTGTACAGTGAAATAAACCGTTGAAACTTTCTGAAAGCACTCACCTGTCTAACTCAATCCATTCATCAAGGCGGCGATTGAAGCCCTCATAATGGACGTAATACTCGAAAGCACTGTTGCCTCCGCCAGGTTGTTCATTTGGGCGAATTTGGATAATTTCAGCTGAATGCCATGAGTTGTCAGATCTCTGCACTAAGTAGTGCTCACCTATGTCGGGGAGATTTTCGGATTTTTGTCCTTTATTTCCTTCTCCATTTTCGTTTGTATTCGCCATTTTGATTTTGCGCGGTAGAATAAAATTGCGCAATTGAGTTGTTTAAAAAGGAGCAAGTCAACCACGGTTTATGTTACTTACTAATGTGGTAGGTCCTTAGATAAAAGACTTTATTCATATTAATATATCACATTCAAACAAATATTATTATTTTATGTTACTATTTTAAAACAGACAGGAAATCTCGTCAATTCTCGTTGACGCGAAGGGAGGTCACTCATAAAATCCTGTGACAACGGTTAGTGCTTTCGTTTGGAGCGTCCGTTGCCACTTTAATTTGATTGATCTAGACACTACTCTTGAGCACCTATTAGGAAACTCACTTTGCTGCAAGTATGGGGCTTATATCTGCCGACCTGTTTCCTTCGAAACTGAGTTTCTTCATTTTTATAGCGTATATGGGACTCTTTATCAACCAAGGTTAGTCTGTAATCCTACCCTTTCCTCTCTGATTCCTCCATTTACTAGTAACATTATGCTCATGGCCAGTCTTTTCCTGTCTACGCTGACACATCACCAGACGCACAGTTGGTTCGATTATTATTGAAATATGCTGGTTGTAATCGTATGCTTTCGTGCCTCGGAGTACAAAGAACAAGTAATTATATTTGACAACGCGTTTGCAGGGGGTAGTTTTGCAGGCCGTTTTGCCAGCTTCAGCTGATTCAACCCATACAAATTACAGAAGGTGGATTGACCATTATTGTTAAGAAATAGTGCCTGGTTATCACGGGTGATTTGTCATGATCTTGGCAAACTTTTTTTTAGCGTCAGTGTCAGCTAGACTGTCAGTGTCACTATCACTGTCACAAGTTTGTTAATTTGGGTTGAAGACCCACTAATGTCGTAACTGTTCAAAGATACACTTCTGTAACAGATGGTTATGAAACGCTACACACAGGTCTAGCTATGGTTCATTTAGACACAGGACAATCCAGTTCAGCACACATCTGTATAGCAAGTAACCTGACAATGACTCCACTGCATTCTAGAAATACAATGCTGTCAGTGGGAAAAACAGCTAAAAATAAACTGACACATTAAAGGCAGCACAGAATAAATAAGTGCGATTACACGTGTGCTTTTGCTGCGCGTCCAAACTGCTGTTAAATTTCATTAGGTGTGTCAACAAGGCGTAACAAACAGTGAAACACAAATGGTGCTGAAATGTGTCATCAGATTTATGCATAATGGTACTTTAAAGCTGAGCAGCGACTATCAGATGAGTCAGAAGAATCCTCTCTAGTACTGATGGACTTTTCTGGAGTCAGTTTGCGAATACTTTGAACCCTTATGTTGCAATCTTCAAATCTGGGAATCTCGAATTACAGTTCAGGCGACGGATCGGTCACTAATAATATAGTTCAAGGATGGTTCTGGAATAGCTTGGCATCTCTTTGACCATGGTCAGTCCATATTGGTAGTGTTCCAGGGCTATATGGATTAAGGTTGAAGGAATTAGTTCTCATGGCAGGAAAGATTTTGAGAAAATTTTCAATAGTCTTTTTTTTTACACAACATTTAAAATGACGTGCACTCAGGGTTGGATAAATAGGAGGTATTAACTCTTTAACCCCTGTCACACCTCAGCAAGACATGGATTGAGCATTGATAATTCAAGGGTGGTGCCAGAATACCTTGGTGCCCATGGGTGCCAAGCCATTCTGGCACCACCCTTGAACTAATATGCTCAATCTGTCTATAGAGTTGTAATACAGTCCTTTAGTGGGCAGCTTCCAAATTTGGGGATTTCAGTCCTGGGGTAGTAGTAATCATCTCCCACAACAGAACCTGTTTTGAGTGACCACTCTTATGAGACCACGACAGAGAGGGGGGTTGTGGGTGTTTTTGGACAATTTATATCTATCCCAAATTTCCAGGATTTTTCGACCGCTTACTCCCACGCCCTAACGCCACCCGTTTTTCTAGGTTTCTCCTTATTTTTTTTTCAGTAAAATAAAGGTTTCCAAATTCAATGTTATTAAAATTAATATTTTTTATTATAAAATGAATCAAGACGAATTACTTCTTCTAAACGATATTAATGCTGTAGAAAACAAAGACTTAGACTCGAAAAAACAGCGCCTTCTTTCTGTAGTTGTGTCAGGCAAGTCAAAGACTTATCTCGGTAAACAATACATGACAGAGGATATTGAATCTCTTACCTCTGATGAACTAATCAAGCTTCATTCTAATATGAAAACCACATTGCTTCACTAATGACTCGTGATTTGAGTCGATCTCTTGTATGCCTATACACAAAAGCAGTGAGTCACTTTCTACCTGTGGATAGTGACAGCCTATCACACGACCTTGAAAGCAATCCTATTGTTTCAAGTTCAATTGGCAAATTAGCATGTGTCATGTTTTACAAGTTTGGAAATTACCTTGCACCTGTCGTAACATTACTAGTTACTGGGAGCCATATTGATTTCTCAAAAATAAATTTTACTGCAGAAGAAAATGGACGAAACCCAGACAACTCCACAACTGAACCCCAGTCCAGTTTTGACACAGGTTCAAACTGTGACGAAGACTAAAAGTCCAGGCAGGGTTGAGGCTGGAAAAAGATTAGCTGAATATAATAGGCAAAAAAAATTACAGCTTAAGGCACAAAGAGAAAAGACTCATGTAACTGATCCACCGTCAGGATCATCAGGACCTGTGTCAATACCGTCAGGGCCATCACTCCCTCATCAAAGTGAGAGACAAACAACCCAGTCTAACCCCGACCCTGACCCTGACCCCGAACCTCAAACAACAAAATATATAGTTGCCGGATTTGTTGTCGGATTTGTTTACGTAGGTTATCAATTATACAAAAAATACAAACCACAGACTCGTACAGTGTCCAAAAAATCAGACACTCCAAAAACAAAACCAGAAGTCGCCACATTACCAGTAACACCCAAAGCCGTTGACCCATTTTATATGCAGTAAATAAAAAATATTATTTTAATTTTTCTTGCCTAAGAAATGAATGACACAAAGAACATAATGAACCTTGTGTATCACTCTGCCGTAATCAGTGGATTAGCAGTAGCTTATTCTATGCTAGGAAAAAGTCTACTCAAAATGAAATCAGCAGACTTGAGTAGACTCGATTTCGAAGACAGCGCTAAGCTAATTGTAGTTGTTACAGCGTCGATTGCGACAAAAGATTTTCTTGTCAAGCAGGGAATTATTCCCGAAAATGTTTCTATGTAAATAAAAATAATATGGCGACGATAGCTATTATGATTGGTGGGGCAGTTGTTAACGCCCTCGCATTCAGTGGCTCTAATTATCTCTTTTCAAAAATGGGTAGAGAAGAATCTGCAGAAGAATTGAAACGTCATAATGAAGCATCTGAAAAACTTGCTCAAGCCCAGCAAGATTATGAAAAGAATAGAATTGAGAAACTTGATTTTATCAATGACAGACTTAGACTAGAGGGTCACGCACAACATACGTTTTCAAATACAGACGAAGCAATCCGTGAGTATTTTTTAGTCACGGGTGAAGACATGTCTATACCGAAACCAAAACTAAGTGACTATTACAAACCAAGCACACAACAAAGAAACGGGGAGATAATCTTTGTTCTAGTGGGAATGATATTTGTTTATTTTACTGGAGTTTTCATTGCTAGAAAAAATGGCAGCCGAAAATAAACTATCGAAAATATATTACTCACCATCAGGGTATTATAAAGGAGCAACAGCTATTCAGAAATTACATGCCGCTGTGGGCGGAGATATAACACTCAATCAAGTCAAGCAATGGTTACAGAGACAGGCAATTTGGCAGATATATCTCCCTGCTCCAAGAAAGATAACAAGGCCTCATTTTGAGAACACAACACCTAATGACACGCACCAAATGGACCTCCTGTTTCTTCCGCATGACACAATAAGAAAGAAACGATACAAGTATGCATTAACTGTTGTAGACATAGTTTCAAGGTACAAAGACGCTGAACCCATATCTGACAAAACAGCCAGTACAGTTGCTACTGCTTTATCAAAAATATATAGTCGAGGTCCTTTAAGATACCCTAGACTAGTGCAGGTTGATGACGGATCTGAATTCAAAGGTGCTGTTAATCAGTTATTTGCTAAGCATGGCGTACTGGTCAGACGTGGCATTCCAGGTGTGCACAGATCACAGGCAATTGTAGAAAACTTTAACAAACAGTTATCAGAGAGACTTTTCAGTTACCAGTATTCTAAGGAACTCATGCATGACACCCGGAACACTGAATGGGTAAAGAGATTACCACATGTGATAAAAGCAATGAACAATGAAGGGCACCCAAAGCCTGCTGATGCTATTAAATTGAAAACAATTACAGAGCCAAAAACAATGTCAGCACAGGCACCCGACACTAGTTTATTTACTAAACATGTGAGATATTTATATCAACCAGGTGAAGCTGAAAATGACATAAAGCGCAGGGCGACAGACCCCATCTGGTCAACATCCGTTCATAATATAAAAAAAATAGTCCCCAATCCTGACGCAACAATATATTACCTGTACGACCCTGCACCCCAGAGGGCATTTGTCAGAGAAGAATTACAGATTATTCCCCCAGACACCGTTACTCATTTCAGTAACTAAGTCGTCAATTAATTCATCAACCAGTTCATCACAAATGTCTTCAGATAACTTGAGCCTGTAATGTCCAGGTGCATAAGCTTTTTCCTTAGTGTGAAACACTCTTTTCGTGTCTCGAACTGCAAGTGATTTCTTATGTGTTTGAATTATTTCAAGATTATGTTTGTTTGATCTCAGTGACTTGTTTGGATAATCAGGCATTAATGCTCCATCTAACACTTGCTTGTAATGTTCATGACGTATGTCTTTATTTTTTATTGCTGTTTTTTTTTATTCCTTTGGCTTTCGACTGACTTCCCTTCTGGTGCAGTATAGAATACATTTTGGATCTCAGCCCAACATACTCAACTATTGGCACACCATTTAGTTCATCCTTAAACTTACCAGGCACTTTTTTGTTTTGTGTGCTGAACAGCGGGTGGTCTTTAGGATAGTCAGACGTGTCATACATGTGTAACTCTGTTTTCATGTCTTCATAAAAGTCTTCAGTACACACATCAATGATCATAGAGTCAGTGTCAGTGTATAACAATCGACACTCAGGATACTTTGGTTTAAAGTAATCATAATAAAATTCAAGCATCACCAGTTTTGACAACTCCAGAATTGCCATACCAATGAATACTGGCTTGTCCAGTTTAACAATCTTTTTTTTGAGTGACACAGCATACAATGATGAATGAAATTCTTTATACCCTGTGTACTGTGGCTTGCCTGTAAGTTTAATTGCGCCCAATTCAGTTGTGACCAGTCTCACATCTTTTCTGTGATGAGGATTTTCCATCGTCTTGCCAAAACAGGCATTGTTCATAAGCTTAAAGAAGTCTTTGTCAAATGCAGTGTTGCCGTCTCTGGCACGAAGGGTTGTGTTCTTCATTATGTAATCTTTCATGAAAGCACTCTGATCAAATTGAATTCCTCTGTGAACTTTCTTTAGTACTAACCCATGTCTGATATAAAACTGCAACAAGCGATAGTGACACACGTAATTGAATTTGTCATTCAAATTTGGTACAAGTTTGGTGTCTTCTTTTTTCCCTGTCATACTCATTTTCTCAACAGCTAATGGATAATCATTGTGGTAATCATGTAGATGGTGGGGGTACTCCAGGTCAACTTCAAAGATCCAACCCTTCGCGTCGTTTCGGTCAAGATTAATAATATTGTTTGTTAACCCTGTTACATCATACTGTGACAAATCATACAGACAAAAGTTTTTCAAGGGCAATAATTCACACATTGCGAACCCATAAAGGTTATTAGCGTCAAGGTACGTAATGAATGACCTTGACCCAGGGTTTGAGGGGTCAAACCCAAGGTCACCATGACTGTCCAGATATTTGTTGTTGGCTTTGGCGTAATTATTCGCTGCAATACTAATACCTCCCCTCAATCCACGTTCCACCATTTCACCCATCGTACGATCAGACAACAGGTCTATAAATATCTTACTAGATTTCACAAATGCATCCCATGTCATGCCAGGACTAGTTATGTAACAGGCAGGGTCAAGCTTGTAGTGTAACAAACCCTTTTCACGGTAACTTTCAAATACGTCTGCTAGTAAGCAAACGTCAGCTTTCAAGTACTGATCGTGGTAGTCACCAATTGTCTGACACCCTAATTTATCCCATGCATCAAGAGCGTGTTGATATTCAGAGTCAGAAATACCTTTTCCAGTTAGTGTAGAATAAAATTTCTCTTTTGGTGGCAGTCTCCTTTCTTCAAACACAACCCACTCACTGATGTACTCATACGGATACACACCTTTCTTAACCAAGTCTGGCTCAAAATATTTACTCCTTATTGGATACTCAGTCAGTCCTTCTGCCAGACTAGCAAGACCTAAAGACAAATGTTGCATAGAGTCATAAAATGCTAATTTGTCTAACCTAAAAGTTAAGTATTTCTCAGTTGTCTGGGCAATACAACTTATGTTTTTGTACGACTCATCTACAGCCTGCATGATAATGTGTGAATCATAACCTTTGAGATTGTGGAAAAAGATTGGTAACTTATATGTCTTAGGATCTATTTTTAATAACAAGTTACAATTGTTATGTGCAGCACCTCTGTAACGCCCAGTTATGTGATCATGGTCACGAACTTTATCACATCATAAAGGCTGTTCACAAATCCAACACGTCTCAGCTGTATCAAATTTCAGTTTGTCTTCTTCTGTCATCACCAAAGGCATCTGGCATGTTGTGAGATACTGTACTACCTGACTATACAGATGTCTCATTTCTGTTAAAAACAAACATGCTGCATTTTCACCTCTGTAGATAACAGGCTCTGAATGCAAACCGTCTGACCTAACAAGAATGTATCCAAAAGAACACACCACTTGGTCACTCAACTTTATAGTCTTTGGTAATGACTGGAACAGGACCCTCATATGGTACAACCAATGATTCAAAATCTGCATACACTACAAACGGCAACTTTTGCTGATTCCCATAGTTCTTAAAATAAACCTTGCTGCCAGGATCTGGATACTTAAGTACAGTTTGTATGTCATCAGCTGATCTGCAGTGTAGGACGTGTTTGTGCGCTACTGAAATAGAGGAGAATCTTTGTAAACATCTTTTACAAACTTCTTGTTTACCATTGTGTTTTGTTGTATGTCCATGAATTAGACGTGACATATTTCTGATAATTGTGTAGTGAAAGTTATTGTTATCACCGGCAGGACCGATTAGCAACATGTCAACATGTCTATCTTCTGACTGTCCGTATGTTGGTGCAATTGGGGACACTCTAATTGGTTGTAACTTGTTCTCAGATTCATTATCCCACACAAACACATTCACAGATATACCAGGATTTAGTTTTTCAAACAAGTCTATGTCCTCTATTTTAACAGGAAACTCAATGCCACTAAAATCGAGTTCATTTACAAATTTAGTGTAGTTAGATACACGTTCAGGTTTTGATTTTACAAAGTGTAGTTTAGCAAGCACACACCACATGAAACAATAGTTGTCATTGTTCTGTATATTGACTACAGCCTTTTTGTTTGCAACCTCTGTTGGCAGTGGCAACCACGATTTACCTAATATAGGATGATACCTTGACTGCTTTAGTTTTAGTTCATGTACATGTCCTTCGTGCCAACCAGATCCTTTCATTTTTGCACTGTCAATTGCCTGTAGAAAGTCTGGTAATAGTCTGTCTCTAAACACGTTTTCTAATTCTCTTCTTGCGTTAACTGTGTGTTGTCTTGTTGATATGTACGAAACAATCACTTCACCGTCTACTCTAGTAAATTCTATTTTTGCAACAATCTGAATCTTTACACTGCCTGTAAGAAGATTATCTTGTATTACAGAAAAAGAGTTTTCTATTGATTCATAAACATTATTAGTATTGGATATAGGTAAGTTTGTTGTGTGAAACACGTTACGTAGGCCTGATGGGCCAGGGTTTGATGGGCCAGGGTTTTGAACATTGTCCGTCATTTTTATTTGACCGACAAAATAATAAATGAAAAAATATTACCGCTGGCTCACCTTGTGTAATACCACTTTATTAACTGTAACACTGTCAATATAAACATTTAGTTTGCGTAGTTGTTTAAATATGCTATAACAAATTTCCCCTAACCAACCATAGTTGGTATCATCAACTTTAAAAGTAGGTGTCTTTAAATCAACTGTCATGCACTCCACATTTGGATGCTCATCGACATAATCCAAAGTCACACTATATGTAGCATATATTTCTGATGGTGCTGAAAGGCTTATGTAAGTCTGTTTGGGTGATATTAAGTCAGTAAAGTGCATAACATCTTTGAAAAGGTGTGTGAGATCAAGCACCTGTATGATTTGTCTGTCTGTCATTTTTATTGGACAAACAAATGTATAAATTAATTTACATCAATTTACTAACCCATACCCTATGGGCTGATCTGTCTTTAAAATGAGCTTTAGATGCTTAGTTGATTTCAGTTTATTTTTTACATCATCACGTTCATGCTTATTTGGGATGACATCATTCTCTCTGAGACAGTCTTCAAAGCTGTCACGATCTTTACAGTAAAACAAACAGATAAACTTTAACTGTTCTCAAAAATCTTTCAGTACAGCATTATATTTCTGAGTGAGAATCCATACACTAACATTTGCGTGTCTGCCACTGAAAGCAAGTTCTGATAGAGTGTTTCTCTTCTTGACAATGTCTTTCTCTGCAGAACAGTCATCAACAATAAACAACGTTGACTGTCCTTCAAATTGCTTGTAAAAATATTGTAGGTAGTCATTCAGTTTTTTCTCAGGGTCAACTAAATATATGTTGTTGTCAGTCCAAATGAATAAACGGTTGTGATAAGCTTTGTTGTGTTTGATTGTAGGACAAAATATTACAATGTTTTCAAAGTGGTGTATGTATCTTGTTTGTAATAGGTTAAGAACAAATTCAGTTTTCCCACACCCTGTCGCACCACAAAATAATCCACAGTGTGGGTCGAGTGTCATTAAGCTTAGGTTCATTTTAATACACAATATAATTTTAATATATGTGTCCACTCAGTCTGCTTTCTGCAATATTGAGTTGTGCGTCATATATCAGGTACAAATATATGTTAATGGCTGCATCAGTTTCAACCTTCTTTTGTATCTGAATTGTTATCCCATCACTACCGTTCTCGACAGTTCGTCCTGACCCATGAAGGTAGTCGTCATCTGTACTACGAAGGTCTAGCCACAGTGCATACTTATTCGTCAGGTATTGTCCGATCCTAACATCATACAGATGTAGATCTTTGCACGCAATGTTTGCAGGTTTATCTCTAATCCTTCCTCCTGCAAAATACTTTGTGATCTCATCGTAGTGTTGATAAGGTAACATTCCTGAAGCGTACACTTGATTAGGGCGGCCTTCGATTGTGCAGGACAAATGTGTAATCTTAGGATTGTAGAATTTTTCTGAATCTCTTTTGTATGGACTCACCGGTTCAACAAACAACATAAGAATACCTTTCAGTGACCTGGCAGGCGTGTTCAAGTTTATGTTCCACATTGGGTCACTATTGTCTTTTTGCATTAAACTATGTCTAATCACACGGTCATAATAAATTGGAAGTCTTGACTGGTATTGATTTTGAATGAGTCTGGCTAGTTCAGTATGTGTAACAATTTCATATTCCAAGGAAATGTTAGAGATCTTGTATGTTGCATCTGTGGCAGATGATTTTATAACTTTGGAGTAGTCATTGAAAGTTAGTTCAAAGCTCAGACGGTCATTCATTGCCCCTTGGTAATAAGGCAAATGAGCTGTTAGGATTTCAAACTCAAGTGGAATGTAAAATCTGGTTCCATATGTTTCTGCCATTATAACTTCCTGGGCTGCTGACGTTGATTTATCTCCAGCATTGATTCGAAGTTTACAAACATTATCTGGCTGTATGCCTTGGTAAATACGGTCCTCTCGTTCTTCTCTTGTAAGCCAAAGGTCTTTGTAACAGTAGAATACATCTGAGTCGTCAAGACTAAACACTTCCTGCCCTTCAAGTTTTACTTTAATAGTTTTAACAATTGCTCTGCCAAGATTGTCAACCAGTGTTCTGTTCACATCTGCGTCTGATGAAAGTTCAATATTAAATGCTAGGCGTGCAGTGCCAGGAACAATAACGTCACTGGGGCCTAGGTTTGGAAACTTGACTGTAAGTGTTTGGTTCTGGTCTATGGTACTAGGATTGTTTGTGATGACGATTGATTGTCTTATGCCCTTAACACCCAGAGGCTCACGTAGTTTTCTGTATGGGTCTAACTTTGATCCATAAGACTGTGTCATTTTTATTATGCACAATAAAAAATATTAAATTAATAAAACAATGGCAGCGGGAGGATTTAATCATGAAGATTTTGAAATGGATGACATGAATGTCTCAGATACCAGTATCACAGATATGACTGGAATGGTAACTAGTAGTAGTAGTATGCATCATGAACTGTTAAAAGACAAAGTAAACTCATTTTATGACAGTGTTGGAGCGCGCCCAGATGTAATAGATCCTAATCAATTTGAATATGATAAAGGGCACTTATTTGTAAATACAGACAGAGGGAAAATAAATCTAACACATAAAAATAATCCTTCTAAGTTTAGAGCTTTAAGTACAATTAAAGGTGAAGTCAGTGGTAACTCTGGGTTGGCAAGGTACCTTGGAATTGGAGGGTCTCCTGTCACGCCAAGACTGGTTAGTGTGCTTCAAGACACACAAACAAAGTTGCCAACAGGGCAAGAGATTGAAATGGCACCAGTAACAAGCCTACCAGAAATAGCAAACACAGTGATACAAGAAACCTCATTTACTGAAGGACAAATAAATGATGCTATGAAAACAATAGATGACCCACTTTTGTCAATGAGAGAGATTATAGGGTTAGATAAATCACTGCAGTCAATAAGAGGTGAGATGGTTAATAATGTTGCCAAACTAGGTGAGCTTGATAAACACATAGAACGTGAAAAAGAGAAACTGGCTACAGCAGACAATGGGAATCTTGACGCAGAAATGAAAGAAAGAATCCAACACAGATTAAATGATTTGCAGATAGAAAGATCAGGACGGTTAGAAACAATTAGTATTGGGAGACAAAAACTGAAATCACAGGTCAACAGAATTAGAGAAACTATTCAGAAAATACTTCACGAAGACACTACTCTGGCTGAGAGACTAAAAACACTTTTCAGAGAACAGGGTATTACAATTGCTAGTTTAATTACAGCTCTTGGATTTATTATCAGTACTGTTGTGTTGGCTGTCTCTGGGGGTGGCAGTGGTAGTAGTCCAACCCCGGCACCAGCACCACCAACCCCGGGCCCGCCAGCCCCAACAGACCCAAAAGATTTACAGTCGTGGGTAAAGAAACAACTGTCTCACATTTCAGACTTGCTTAAGAAATTGGCTGTGAAAGCAATGGATGCTTTGCCTGGTATAATTGGCACTGTTGTCAGTTGGCTGATTACTACAGCAGCAAAGGCAGTAGGGTTTATGGCAGAACATGTGTGGATCTTTCTGGTTACAGTAGGAGGGTTGATGGCGGGTTATTTAATGAAACAGATAAAGAAGTAAAACCCCTAACCCTGTTAGACCTATTACCAATGCAGTTCTCTCTGACTCATGAGTGTCCGGGGTTGGTGTAGGGGTTACCGCTTGTATGAGTGCCGGTGTTGGGGCCAGGGCCGGGGTTGGGGCCGGGGCCAGGGGTGTTACTGTCTGTAATGATTTTAATGGCTGTACATGTGTTGTTGTTGCTCCTAAGTTTACAGATTGATTAAGACCGAGTTTTTGACCAACACCTGCAACAATGATTTCATTATTATAATTTGTTATTGTACCCATTTGGAGTTGAAGGTCAGATGGTAACATGTATAACCCGATGCCAACTACAAAGTCAACTTTTGATCTCGCATATCTGAGTATGTCTTGATAGCATTGTATGCTTGATGGGAGATCAACTGTTGAGTTGATTGAATCTTCAAGATTTGCAAGAAACTGTTTTTGTGCTTCAAATTTACCACTTCCATTCAAAATGTTTGATTTTGTTAATGATTGTGCTCCTAATATACACCAGACATATGTTCTGATAGACTCATTGACGCGCTCGACTCCTGCTTGAGTAAACCCGTCACTCTTGTCTAAGATAAATGTAGTCCAGGCGTTAGACTGTTTCTGTTCTATTGAGCCTAACCAGACTTCAGACTTTGATGAGAATGAAGTGTAACCAGGGTAATAATCTTGTGGGTATTGTCTGTGGCTCATAGCATAATACAATGTACCCATACCGTTGTGATCATCAAGTTTTTGTGTAAAGTCATACTTAGGGCTTATGTTAAACTCATTACAGATGCGTTCAAATGCTTTCATATCCATGGGGTTGTTAAACCTGTTGAAACTGGATTCAGTTGGTAATGGTGTATGCAGTTCTGACAGTATACGTCTAAGCTGGTAATAAACATGAAAACGATAGACAGACCTAATCAGTTTGTTTGAGTGATTCAAGTGGTCTGTAAATGAAACACCACAGCCTGTAGTTGAGCATAGTATTGCAAAGTTGAGTTGGTTTTGAAACATCTGTAGTGGACTTGAAGACCACTTTCTTGCAGTTGAGTCATCTGTTATTGGAGGGTTTAGGTAATGGTCAAACGGATTCGGTACTTTGACTTGAAATAGATCTTGTTCAGACACAGCTATGTCAAGCTGGTTTAGCTGAATTATTTTCTGTTCATAAGTTGGTGCAACATTATATTTGGCATTCACATTAAATTGAAATGCGTTTGTAGTGGTAATGGTTGGTGATTTAAATTCCATCCTTTTTTATATGAGATAATAAAAATGTTTATTACCTTAACAAATCTTGACACAAGCAAACCAGTGTGGTTAACTAATGGGATTGATAATCGTGATGGTAGCAAGGCTGCAGCTATCCATGAAATGTTCTATACAGTAAAATGGTTTAATGTAACAGATGATATATATAATAAAGTAATTTTTGATGGTAAGACTGAAGCTATACCACCTGGGTATTATGACTTTTGTACTATAGCTGAATGGTTTCAAAGTAAATTTAAAATTAAAGCAACTTTAAATCCAGCTAACCTACTTGTTACATTAGAATTTCTGAAACAAGATTGGTTAAAAATTTCAGATAGATTTGCATATTTACTTGGATTTTATATTGATGAAGATTGGTATAGAACAGATGATTTAGATGAAGCTATGTTTGGTATTATAACAATGAAGACAAAAAAAATTAAAATAACTGGAAAACGTCCTGTTCATTTGTCAGTACACACAGTACTAAATGTTTATTTGAAAGAACTAAACACATCTGAGAATGTTCACAATGGAAAGCCTTCAACTTTGTTGAGATGCTTACCAACTGGAACTGCACCCTATTGTGAAAGTGTAGTTGTTAGATTTCCTAATTTGCAGTTTAAGAAATTAGGTTCTAGTTTCTTTGAGTCACTGAGTATATCTGTAACTAATCAGGATGACAAACCAGTTCTTATGCATGATTTTAGTGTAGTGTTGGAAATTAAATAATTTTATTTTTGTTTATAAAAAATGAGTGGTCTTGGTCCAAAGCGAACAATCATACCAGTTGCATGTCCGGTTACAGAGTTGAAAGATTTGGCAGACGTACAGGATTTTGAGAAGGAGGGGGATGTTGGAGAAATATATGGTTTTGAACTTGATTTAAATGGCATGTACAAGAGGAAAGTAATTGTCGACATGAAAGACGGTGAAAAACAGATTCCTAAACTTGGTCAGCTTCGTGATGTTACTGTACCTACTCCACCTGTAAATAATGCGCCTTACAACTTAATACATGTGGGTAGTAAGTGGGTTGTTTCACCTGTACCGGCACCACCACCCACAATTGACTGGGACATAAAGATTGAATTTATTAGTCCTTATGTATACACTGATGATGAAGGTGCCTTAGTGTTTAGGAAGGTTGTTAATTCTGGGCCGCTGATTGTAAGTCTTGTTCCAAGTTTTGCTTCAGATGACAATAGCAGAGAAAAATTGAAAGTTGAAAATTATGAGAGACGGAGATATCTTCTTACGCACAGGAAGGGTAGGTCTGATGCGAAGGTCGTGTTTGCACCAATAAACTTTCCCATCGCAAGAGAAGCGACAATAGTATTTGAAATTATCATGAGATCAGTAACTACTGCTAAAGAGGCTCAAATTGCACAAGGAATTAAACTTACATGGAATGAAACAGTAACAGAATCATCAAAGGTCTTTATTGCTATTACAAAAAATAATGATGTTATTAATGTTTCGAGCAGTGTTCCAGCTGTCAAGGTGGTGGTCGACAAAACAACTTTTGTTCGTCTAACTTACATAAACCTTGAACACATTGATCTTGTTGCATTTTATTATGCCAGCAAATTGTACACTTTTGAAGAGTTGCAAAATGTAATTGCTGATTAAATTTTTAAAAAAATTTGTCAATAAAAAAAATGGTAAACTTCTATCCGCAACTACCGACGCTTGAGCCGACTGAAACAAATGTGATGACTAAAACATCACTTGCGCCTGATCCTCAGGTGACAGCTGTGCCAATTGCTTCAGATAAAACATTACAGGCAGATGCATTCAGATTAAATAATATTACAGAAGCTTTGAAATATTTGGAAAGTGAAGAAGCGACATATTCACGGTGCAAAAGGAGGTATAAGTCAGTATTTAATTCTGTTCAAAACACTTCTATGGCTATTGGCGCAGTTTCAGCTTCATGTTCTGTAGGGGGTATTGTTCTGTTTGCCACGGGAATTGGAAGTTTGGCTGGAATAGCAGTTGAGGGTGTTAGCGTTGCTACATGCCTAGCATGCTTTGGTTTGGAGGCCTTGAACAAGAGGTTTCACACGAAATTACAGAAACATGAAGCATTGAGTACTTTGGCGGGTGCAAAGCTGAGCAGTATGAAACTTATTATCAGTAAGGCATTAAACGATAATTGTATTGATGATGAAGAATTTAAGCGGGTCCAAGATGATTTGAATAATTACAAGAAACAAAAATCTGAAATACAGAATAAGATGCGTAGTCAATCTCCCGTAAATGTTGAAGAACTTAAGGCCAGTTTTTTTAGAGATGGGAAAACAGATCGGTGTTCAGGAAACCACAGAAAAACTACACAATCTTTTAAACAAATAAAAATCAGATTTGGTAATCGTTTATTAATGACATACACTTCACAGAAAAATGACATGCCACCTAACTATTTAACCCCATCAGCACCACCACCTGACTATTACTAAAAAAAAGTTTTTTCATTGTCCTTGTATCTTGACAAATCTGTCTGATTGATTGATTGTACATTGCTTAACGTCCCGACAGCAACAAGGCTTTCTCAGGACGTGGCAGCACTGCTTGTGAAAAAAAACCTAAACAGAAAATAGAATGTATGTCGCCAGCCGGTCAAATACATTAAATAAACCTAACACATGGGCCTAAATAAAGCTAAGACCATTTAGCAACACACATCCAATATCAAGAGCTACAGGCAGTGCAGACAGTAAGAGCTACAGGCAGTGCAGACAGTAGGGAGAGTTTTAAAAAGGCAAATACAGGTGAATGGACAAAGGGTAGACAGAAACACATGCCCCAGAATAGAGAGATAAACCCATCCTGTGGGGCTGACCAGGGTGACCCTGGGAACTAAAAAATACCTAACCCCACCCAAGTCCCCCAGGGCAGACCCGGGTGGGGCCGACAAATCTGTCTGAGTAAGTTGTGACTTAAGTCAAGAACTTACAATTTGTTATTTTTAAGTTCTTATAAGTTCTTGACTTAAGTCACTTATAACTCATTTATAAGATCTTAAAAGGTTACCTGTAAAGTTATTTGTCAGTTATAAGTGACTTTGGAAATTTGTTATCAAGTATCTGTAGGTAACTTAAATAATTTGTTATCAAGTGCATATAGCAATGTTTTTTTTTTGTTGTTTGTTTGTTTGTGTGTGTGTGTATATATATATGAATATGTGGACATTGACTAAAAAAATAATGGTATAAATGGTATTGGAATGTATTTTTTTCTATCTCTAATAACTAATTAATATGCACACGTATAGGGAAACAAAAACACAGACACACACACAGACAGATAGACATGCACACATATATACTCAAAAACATGCACTCACACACACACATACACGCCTACATACGCAAAAACATGCACTCACACAGACGCACATACACATATAAACACATGCACGCACGCACGCAAACACACACACTCTCACTCACACACGCACGCACAAAAAAAATACACACACACTATGGGTTGTAACCATACAAACCGGGGACGTCCCCGGTTTACTGAAAGTCCCCGGTTGTGGGTGTATAACCCATGTGTGTCCCCGGTTTACTGGATATAACATACTCACACACACACACACGCATACAGGCAGACGTATTCCGATTAATATAATACACACTCACACGCATACACACACTCACAGACAAACACAATGCACGCACACACATAGAGACAAAGACAAACACACACTGACATGCACGCACATACGCACGGCACAGTCATACAGACACACACACTGACAAAGACAGACAAACAAAGGCAGACAGACAGACGTACCACAGACACATGCACTTCAGCCATGGTTGTATGTCACGCGACACGCAAGGGCTGTACACTCGATTAGCCACTGCGCACTTTCGTTTTCGTTAAGACGCTACGTCATTGTATACGCTAGATACAACGATCACATGAGATTACACAGCTTGCTAAGACCCTTGTAAACAGAGACATTAAAGTGTGTGTTTTGTCTTGAATTTATTAGTTGTCCACGGTATGGAATGACTACGATTGAAAAGCCGATCAACATTCTGTTAACACTGCGCCGTCCAACACTGTGTACACAGCTTACACTCAAAGCGAGATCGGTATGCTGCTTATTTTTGCGGCGCGACACACAGCTAAGCCACCTGTAATATCGTGTAGTTGGCCACTGGTTCAGGATAGCTCAATGGTAGTGTAAACAAATCACATTAGGACTGCGCTAACATTGAGTGACTTGGCAGACTTTAAGGCTTGTCTTGTCTCAGGTACTATGCAGTTGAAAATGACTAACGACGCGACACTGCCGAGTTAGCCCTTCATAAGTTTCAGTTCACGGTTGTAAACACCTCCTATTCTGTCTACAAATGTTTAGTCGTTTGCTAAGAATTCCAGCTTGCTTAAAAAACGTTTGTTCCAAAACTTTGCGTTATATTGTGTGTACGCACCGATAAAGAGCTGTGTTTTCTTCTGAGAACGTTTCCGCACAGACTGATCAATAAAATTAGCAAACAGTCGCGTCAGACACAGCTGGAAAACCGGTTCGATCTTATTAATAAAAGGCCTTGGCTTGACACTTACATATCGCTCTGACAAAAAAGGGTGTATCTATACTGTGAAGACTGACAAAAGGTATTTTTAAATCACCCCTTTTTTATGGACCCGTCCAATTGAATAGCCTGACGGGACATGCCTATTTCAGGGGGGTGTTTTTTCATTGCAGTTGAAAAATTATTTTGAGAAAACTTGCTGTAGTTCAAACCAGAGTGTGGCCTCCTTATTTGATATGGCATACATTTTCTGAAATGGCCTAGTGATACAGATTTCTAGTTTTGGCCCAGTGACCAAAATTTGAACTACTTTCTTGTTTTGACCCAGTGACCAAAATTTGAACTACATTCTCGTTTTGACACAGTAACCTAAATTCGATATTTTTGTAACAGGGGTGGGGGGGGGGTGAGGGGGGGGTGGGGGGGGTGAGGGTGGGGGTGGGGGGGTGAGGAGGGGTGGGGGTGGGTGGGGGTGGGGGAGGGGGGTGGGGGGTGGGGGGGGGGTGTGTGGGTGTGGGGGGGGGGTACGTCAGGTTTAAAATAAACCAGTTTGGGGGGGGGGGGTGTGGGGGTACGTCAGGTTTAAAATAAACCAGTTTGAACATGACGTCTAGTCTGAGGGCTTACCCAGCTGCTAATAATAGAGTATTGAACGGTAGACTGTCACAAAAGGCTTGGCACGGTTGCCACTGGCTGTTGCGTAAACACATGCGACGGGTGTACATTAAGGCGGCGGGCAGTGTGTGTGTGTTTGTATTTCAGGTTAAGTTTTATACAGTATGTTGATACACGCAATCTAATTAACCCCTGTTGGTACCTACTCTGCTGAGAGGTACATAAAATGGTGACTGTTCAAACGATGATTTAATGCTGGTGTTTACATAATTAGTGTTCCTGTGGCACGGTAAGAGGTTCGCGCGCGTGTCGGCAGTGGCGTGTTCAGTTAGGCAAGATTGTCGGGGCGCTGTTTTAATACGAACATTACTGGGGAAAATGGGCGGCGTTAGGGAATGGGAGTAAGCGGTCGAAAAATCCTGGAAATTTGGGATAGATATAAATTGTCCAAAAACACCCACAACCCCCCTCTCTCACGACCACCGTGCCATGTCATCATCATGGATGCAGTGTACATACAATCAAGTAGGAACCCTATTATAGAATGATAGAAAAGAAGAATGAGAGATCACTTGTCGATGTCATTGTAGAACGTGACTTGAGTGGCTGGAGATGGCTTTTAATAGCAGACGACACTTTTACCCTTCCACTTATTTTCAAGATTTCTCTTTAAAAGAGAACATCTGTCTTTTGACCCCTTCCTGCCGCCGGCTGCATATTAGTTTCTTAAATCTTTGTTCATTTAACAATCAAAACTCACAAAAGCCACAACCAACCTCTAAACATTTACACAAAATGGTCTCAGCAAAAGGCGTAGATTCTCATGAGCCCCTGCAGTCGTGGGTTGAGGGGTCTCATGAGGATTTGTCTCTTGCAGTACAATCGCGTTCACCATTTCTCAGCGGCGTCAGAGTTAAGTCTTAAGACCATTGTTTTCTTGATAAGTTGAAGGAACCTGGTTGCTAACAACAGGTTCCACTGTTTCTACTACTTGCCTTGCCCAGGATCTAAGTGTGCTGGCAGTCACCCCTTTCTTTTGATCTTGTTGCAGGTATTTTGGTAACAGCTTCAAAATCAAAAGACAACAGCTACAGCTACAACACAGTGACAGTTGTCCTCATGACAGAATGTCTCAAGCTTGTGGCAGCGGCATTGCTGTATCTCAAGGAGTGAGTGTGTAATAGACAATTTCCGGAAATCAGAAGTAGGTCAAATGTGCCTGTGTTTTAACAACAGTGGATTACAAACCTGGACAAACATGCAATGCATATTGCATGTTTGTCCTGAGTTTTAACTCATTCAGCCTGACGGCCGTATTTCCCAAATTTTGGAGATGTCATCTAATGACTTTGCACCAGTTGCAGGAGATGGATCAACCGCTTATCATGGTCTACCCATCTCCTGATGTAGTGCATCAGGGTTGAATGGGTTAACTCTTTCCCATGGTAATATTCTCAGCGAGTCAGTTCCCTGCAGACATAGAAGGAAAGGATGTGTGTTCCCTGGTGACGTACATTTTTGGGGTAGATTGAATTAATTTTCACAGCCTCCCAAGATAACAACCATAAATAAATTGCGTATCATTGGAAAGAGCATTAAAAGTACTTTTCAAAACTGCGCGTGTTTGTGCATCAGTTTAGTGGGAAGTCGAACCAATTTGATTATTATGCAACAGAACAAACATGGCAGAGCAAAAAAATGAGAAACTCGGTTTTGGTAGCAACAGTGTAAACACATGCAACGTAAAACCCAGATTTACTCACCAATATGGCAGAAAATTGTATTTCACAAGCAAGGAAATCACACAAGAGATCTGTCCCTTCTTGAAACTCACAATTTTACAAGCTAACAATCACTGTTAAAACCGTGCTCATGAGGACTAAACAAGCTCATCATTGGAGACGATCCAAGGCACGTTGTCAGCTACTTTGGCCTTGTTCAGACACCATCGTTCAGATATTTTAGAAATGGTTGTTGAAACATTATAGTGGTTGAAAAGAAAAGGGGAGACTGCCAGTGCTAATATTTTAGGAAGGTTACAAAGTAAAGTAGGTTATAGCACTGTCAGGGGAGAGAAATGTGCATGATCAACCAGTGATCATAGATCTACTGTGGCCGAAGCACAAAAAAAAAAAAGAGATAGGAAAGAGGGAGCGCTAAGAAAGTGACCGAAAGCAATGCATATGGAAGCCCCCCCGAAGGGGGGCGTATCACATATCCACTGTTCCAGCCACTCAGTGCATGGAAATTTAAATCTAGGTCCCCCCAAGGGGGGTCCAGATATTTAGCCGGTGTGGACAGCTGTTTCGGTTTTGGCGACCTCTTCAGCACACCATCAGCAATACTGGAGGAGGCAGGAAATTCTGCCTACCTGCAATAACAACCACATTTTACTGTGGTGTCTGCAGGGGCATACATTCCATGCCAGCACCTAGAGTTAAATTTCCATGCACCCTAAAAGAGAACCTACCAAAAGGGGGGAAGGGGTTGCAGTCGATATTGTAGTAATAAATGAAAAGAAAAGGGGAGACTGCCAGTGCTAATATTTTAGGAAGGTTACAAAGTAAAGTAGGTTATAGCACTGTCAGGGGAGAGAAATGTGCATGATCGACCAGTGATCATAGATCTACTGTGGCCGAAGCACAAAAAAAAAAAAGAGATGGGAAAGAGGGGGCGCTAAGAAAGTGACCGAAAGCAATGCATATGGAAGCCCCCCCGAAGGGGGGCGTATCACATATCCACTGTTCCAGCCACTCAGTGCATGGAAATTTAAATCTAGGTCCCCCCAAGGGGGGTCCAGATATTTAGCCGGTGTGGACAGCTGTTTCGGTCTTGGCGACCTCTGGCAGTCTCCCCTTTTCTTTTCATTTATTACTACAATATCGACTGCAACCCCTTCCCCCCCTTTTGGTAGGTTCTCTTTTAGGGTGCATGGAAATTTAACTCTAGGTGGTGGCATGGAATGTATGCCCCTGCAGACACCACAGTAAAATGTGGTTGTTATTGCAGGTAGGCAGAATTTCCTGCCTCCTCCAGTATTGCCGATGGTGTGCTGAAGAGGTCGCCAAGACCGAAACAGCTGTCCACACCGGCTAAATATCTGGACCCCCCTTGGGGGGACCTAGATTTAAATTTCCATGCACTGAGTGGCTGGAACAGTGGATATGTGATACGCCCCCCTTCGGGGGGGCTTCCATATGCATTGCTTTCGGTCACTTTCTTAGCGCCCCCTCTTTCCTATCTCTTTTTTTTTTTGTGCTTCGGTCACAGTAGATCTATGATCACTGGTCGATCATGCACATTTCTCTCCCCTGACAGTGCTATAACCTACTTTACATTATAGTGGTTGCTTCCCTTAGACCAATAGCTCTGCTTCATGCAATTTAAAAAAAAAAAAACGCAACCTAGAAAGCTAGTGACTCGTCTATAGTAGGCACGAGCATAACGCTATAACGTAAGCGTTTTGATGGATAAGGGTTTGTTTGGGCTAACGCTAAACCGGAAGCATTCCGATTGGAAAGAGTGAATCCACTATTTGCATTGAAACATGTAGTTTTGACTTCTGATTTCTGAACAACAACTATTGTCACATATTTCCATTTTTATGACTGGTTACTTTGTAAAGGAACTTTGTAAATTGTAAAGGGATACATGCATTGGTTTTCAATTCAGTGACATTTTGTGCGAGGCAAGTTCTGCTAAAATAATTTAATAGTCTTTAAAATAAATTTACATGAAAGTGTGTGATGTTGCATAATTACCAACAGAAATTATGCAACAGTGAAAGGGTGCATGTCATATTTTGATGGTTTCCAGAGTATTGGGTACATGTACATTAACTCATTCAGGTCGACGGCCGTATTTCCCAAATTTTGGAGACCGTGTCATCTAATGACTATGCACCAGTTGCAGGAGATGGATTCACCATGATAATTCAAGGGCAGTGCCAGATTAGCCTGGCACCAACAGGTACCAAGATAATCTGGCACTACCCTTTAATTATCATGGTCGACCCATCTCCTGTAGTGCTGAATGGGTTAAGCTCTTAACTGTCTCTTGTTACTATAATGTTAGTCCTGCATTTTTTAAAAATTCTCATTGTGGATTCATTTCCATAGATCTGTGTTTTTCACATTGTAATGCACACAGACTTGCCCCAGTCACTACAGACTCTCGCACAACAGACGCATACACCGCCACTGACTCAGGAGTCAGATGGGCGCATTCACGCAGTAAAACTCAACACACTAGCTCTCTTTCTTCTACGGGGCCTTTATAAGAATAAAACAACGAAAAGACTATAAAAATTATGTACAACACCCCTTCTCACTACAAGCACATCACCACCACATACACATACACAATGTAAACGCCAGGCTAGGTAATTGTCTGTCACAATCCAACCTGTTTGCTGGTGTTCTCGCTTGGTAACGTTCTGTCCTTTCACGATTAGGCATGTAAGTCTTTCGTCACACGCTTCCGAGTCGTCCCATTTCTCGTACCATGGACATCCTCTGGACTTGCTCCGTAGCGTAGTCCCTGCTGACCTGGGTGTCTTGGCACCGGTCGCTCATTCCCTGAGTGAAGAGATGACCTCACAGTAGGTCCCTCAGCGGTAGCGTCTGTTGACTGACGTCTCGGCGTCCGTTGCTCCACTCCTGACAAGCACTCTGAACAATAAAGTCCTAATATCATAACATTTGCTAAACACACATATTGGATGATATGACTTATGAGATACATTATGTAACCTGGCTGATACACATAACTCACACGTTCATTCACACACACGCGTGCTTCATAACATGAACTACTTTCATAAAAATAATAATAATTACGGTATTTATAATGCGCTTATCTTATAATAATTATAACTCTAAGCGCGCACTCACAACTCGCACACGCATGCACATGCTTTAGACAACGACTCACGTAACACAAATAGTGAAAATACATTACGACGGTCAGCTTGGGGCGGGGAGTGTGGTGATATAGTGCTAGAACCGTTGAAAGAGGTGAGTTTTGAGGGCAGACTGGAAGGAGGAGAGCGAGTGTTTCTGATGGAGAGAGAGTGGGAGAGTGTTCCAGGTGGATACAATACAGTACAATACAATAATACTTCATTAATCCCTCATGGGGAAATTCACATTTTTGCCACCACCGGTGCTGCTTACATTCACTCACTCGCTCATTCCACAAATTACAATAACAGAGTTACAAAAATGGACAATGACTCGGGACGGGTGAAGCTTGTCGCCAAGGCATCTAGTGGCCAGCGCCAGTGGCCTCATCCCGACCCGAACCTCCCTAACAAAAACAGAATACTAAGACAACCCTATGTCTCCTGAACACACTAGTATATGTTCTTTATTAAGTTCCTACTTGACTAAAGCTAGTACATGAAAAAAACAAGTTAACAACAGAAACAAAATACCCGCGTCGATATGGAGATGATCTCCGATCTAGGCAACCGCATAAAAACAACGATCAAACAGCACCAGGGGGCCTGTCGCCATAGTACAGCGCCGGTGTATAGAGGGTACTGCTCCGACAAAGTCCGTCAACACTAATATAACACATTGTGGCAACAGCCGTGAGTCATTATGACGAAAATAAAACGCACACACACAGTCATTCGTGTTCAACTGGCACGCCACTTGATGGGAAACTTCCGTTGGCACTTAGGTCGGCCGGCCAGTCAGTCAGTTCGTGCAACATAAACACGGCCGCCGCGATGAAATGCAGTAAGAATGTAGTACTGAAGAACGTCGTGAAGCTCGCTGGTAAAGGCTTCTATACTTCCAAGCTTTTAAATGTGGAGCCAGCTAGAATAAAGAAACATCTGGCAATGTGTTAGTCTGTGATTTACTGATGTAGGATGAAGCCCGGAATAGCACATGTTTGGTTGATCCCGAGTTCCTTGGCACGCTTTCCTTTGAGAACAAAGGCTGGGCACGAAACACGAAAACTACGCTAGTCCAAATTCCGACTCAGTGTGGTTACAAGATGAAGACGATGTTTTCGTTGATACACAAACAACCATCAAATAAAGTTGTCGAAATCGTACATCACTGTTCCCGCAGAACTTGATGGCACAACTTACTTACTTACTTACGCCTGTCACCCCTACCCGGGTATAGGCCGTCGACGAGAGACCTCCAGCAACTCCTGTCCTGTGCTTCTCCTTCGATTCTACTCCAGGTGGTTCCCAGTCTCTTGATGTCTGCTTGGAGGTCTCGACGCCAGGAGTTTCTCGGCCTACCTCTTTTCCTCTTTCCCTGGGGGTTCCATGACAATGCCTGCCTAGTGATACTGGAAGCTGGCTTTCTCAGACTGTGACCGATCCATCACCATCTTCTTCGCCCAATTTCATTCTCTGCTGTTATCTGCTCTGTTCTCTCCCAGAGTCTGACGTTGCTGATCTTCTCTGGCCAGTGGATTTTCAAAATTCTTCTAAGGCAACTGTTCATGAAGGTCTGTACTCTGTTGACTGTGGTTTTTGTCAATCTCCATGTCTCTGCTCCATATAGGAGAACTGCTTTTACATTGGAGTTGAAAATCCGGACTTTGGTGTGTTGTGACAGCTCTCTGGAACTCCACACTTTTTTCAACTGGAGAAAGGCTGCTCTGGCTTTACCGATTCGTGCTCTGACATCTGCATCAGTGCCGCCTTTTTTGTCTATGATGCTCCCGAGATAGGTGAAGGACTCCACCTCCTCCAACGGGGTGCCAGCAAGCAAGACTGGTTCTTCCCTGGTTGCGTTCAGCCTCATTGTCTTTGTTTTCTGTTTGTGAATGGTGAGGCCCACTTGGGACGAGATGTCAGCAAGCCTCGTGGTCTTGTCCTGCATTTGTTGATGAGTGTGGGACAGTAATGCCAAGTCGTCTGCAAAATCGAGGTCGTCAAGCTGTGTCCACAGTGTCCACTGTATTCCACTTCGTCTGTGCTCTGTGGTCATCTTCATGACCCAGTCTATGGCCAGTAGGAAGAGGAACGGAGACAGCAGACACCCCTGCCTGACACCAGTTCTGACCTGGAGCTCTCTGGTGAACTGCCCTTCGTGGATCACGCGACATGTCATGCCATCATAGCTGCTCTTGATCAGGCGGACGAGCTTTGTGGGTACACCGTAGTGTCGTAGGAGTTTCCACAGAGTCTCTCGGTCCACGCTGTCAAATGCTTTCTCATAATCCACAAAGTTGACGTACAGCGGGGAGCTCCACTCCAGAGACTGTTCCACGATGATGCGGAGAGTGGCGATCTGGTCTGTACATGATCGGTTCTTCCTGAATCCTGCTTGCTGGTCTCTCAGCTGGGGGTCAGCGGAGCTCTTCATTCTCTCTAGGATGATCCTGTTGAAGACCTTTCCTGGTACTGACAGCAAGGTGATTCCTCTGTAGTTGGAACACTTGCTGAGGTCGCCTTTCTTGGGAAGCTTGATTAGGTACCCCTCCTTCCAGTCAGCCGGCATCACCTCCTCTTCCCAGATCTTTCCAAACAGTGGGTACAGCATCTCAACTGTTGTCTCTAGGTCTGCTTTCAGAGACTCCGCTGGGATGCCATCTGGCCCTGCTGCTTTGCCATTCTTCAAAAATGCCACTGCTTTTCTGATCTCTTCCCGGCTGGGTCTGTCACAGCTGATGGGTAGGTCGGTCTCTGCCGGCTGGATGTCGGGGGGGTCGGGTGGGCTAGGTCTGTTCAGTAACTCTTCAAAATACTCGGCCCATCTGTCGAGTTGGTCTGCTCTGTCTGCAATAGGCTTGCCTTCTTTGTCTTTTACTGGTCTTTCTGTATGGCCATACTTACCCGACAATCTTCTGGTAATGTCGTAGAGCTGTTTCATGTTGCCGCTGCCTGCTGCCTTTTCTGCCTCTGCTGCCAGGCTGTCTGTGTAGGCCCTCTTGTCTGCCCTGATACTCCTCTTCACCTCGCGGTTGGCTTCCCAGTATTCCCCCTGTGCCCTTACTTTGGCTGCTCTCGTGCGACTGTTGTTGACCGCTGCTTTCTTCTGCTTCCTTGTTTCTATCTTCTTCAAGGTCTGTGCCGACAGCCAGTCCTTGTGGTGGTGTTTCCTGAACCCTACAGTGTCTTTGCAGGTTGAGTTCAGCGCCTCTCTAACTGCCTTCCACTGCTGCTCTGTGGTGACCGCCTCCTCTTCATTTACTAGCTCCTGTAGCGCTTGAAACCGGTTGGACAGCACCAGTTTGAACTCTTCTCTAACTCCAGTTTCTCTCAGGAGGCCTACATTATAGCGCTGTCTTCTTGTTGTCTCTGTGCGGCTTTTCTTTAGCTTGAGCTTCATTCTTAAGGTAAGCAGATGGTGGTCTGAGGCGACATCTGCTTCCCTCCTCACTCGAACATCTTGAAGGGATCTTCTAAATTTCTTGCTAATGCAGATATGGTCTATTTGGTTCTCTGTTGTATGGTCAGGTGAGACCCAAGTTGCTTTGTGTATTCTTCTGTGTGGGAAGATGCTGCCTCCAATGACAAGTCGGTTTAGAGCACAAAAGTCTACAAACTCTCCCCGTTCTCACTCATCTCCGAGCCTAGTCCCTGTCTCCCCATCACCTCTTCGTATCCGGTGTTGTCCTCCCCTATTTTGGCATTAAAATCGCCCATGACGATGGTGATGTCTCGCTCCGCACATTTGTCCACGGCACTCTGGAGTCGGTCGTAGAACTCTTGTTTCTCTTCCTCGTCACTGTCATTGGTGGGCGCATAACACTGGATGACGTTCAGCTTGAGCTTTTTCTTGGTTCTAAAGGCTGCTGTTATAATTCTTGGCCCAAGAGGTTCCCAGCCCATCAGCGCTCTCTGTGCCACTGGTGACAGCATGAGTGCTACTCCTTCTGTATGGGGGGCATTCTCCTCTTCATGACCTGAATACAGAATCATCTCCCCACTTAACAGCCTTTTCTGGCCAGACTGCGTCCATCTGGCTTCACTGATGCCTAGCAGGGAAAGGTTGTACTTTTGCATTTCCGCTGCTATCTGGGCGGCCTTGCCGCTCTGGTACATGGTCTTGACGTTCCATGTGCCCATGGTTGTATCCCTGGATAGAGAGAGGCGGCTCGGTCCTGTGGCTTCCGAAGACTTCCGGCTTTCACCACAGGACGTCATAAGTCTTCTAGTAGAAGAACCTTCCTCCTCCAGGAAAGGAATTACTGTTAGTCTTTTCGTCGGCGTTTTTGTAGCTATTTCCTTTTTTGCAGGGTGGGGAAGCTACCCCCACGCCCAACCCCCTTACTAGGAGGACCAGGGGTTTTCTGTCGGGGTCACCTTCCCTTAGACCATGTTGGTTCACGGCACCTTATTTCATTCGGTGCACCCCTCTCACGAGGGACCCCCTATCCACCACCCAGGGGACGCGCCTCAACGCCATATGGTCCCAGCGCGAGGTTGATGGCACAACACTGCCTGGTAAATAACAAGAATAAGCATCACTTCCCTAGCACAATTGACGGATTTTGTCGGAGCGGCCGGCCAGGAGATGGTACATGGCCGCCATTTTTCCCCCTCGACCGTATGGATGGACCGTATACTGAGAAGGAGCGGGGGCCGAAAGTGCTGAGCTTGGTGCGGGGGATGAGGAGGCGGAGAGGGTCGGAGGCGGAGCGGAGGGAGCGGGGAGGAGTGTAGGGGTGAAGTAAGTTGGAGAGATAGGCAGGAGCGTAGTTGTTCAGGGATTTGTAGCAGAGAGACAGAATCTTGTATTGGATGCGTTGGGGAATGGGGAGCCAGTGAAGGAGCTTGAGCAGGGGAGTGATGTGGTCGGATTTTTTCTTTCTCATAACACCCCATAACTCTGTCGCTACATTGAAACAGACTAACACTCTCAAAATACATTATTCCATACACTGGAAAAGACTGTACTTAACCGTGTACTACCTTCATAACGACATAGGCATACACACCTAACATTCCTTAGTTATCCATCTCGGTAAATAACCACATAGAAAAAACACCAGTTACCTCAACGAATTCCAAACCCACATAACTAAACCAAACCAGTTAACGTTACACAACCGAATTACCTCCTACTAACGCATACTATCTTTAACCGTTTAACTACCATACCGCCCAGTTCCGCCTGTGACATATCACTCCATGTACGAACGTACCGCCCCGTTCCGCCCGTACATACCTACTTTCAGTTTCCACTCAGTTCCGGTTCATTTCGCACCCATTCCAACTTTTAACAGAGTCAATGCATTGTGGCATACGCCTACTTCCGTTTCCGCTACATGTGGGGTGCTTTTCGAGTTTGTTTTGAATCAAAAGTTAGGTGTTTTTCAAGACTGTTTCGCTTGCAACGTGACTTGAGCATGGAGAGTGAATGCGACCCTGAATTTACAGCATTACTGGATATTTGTTCAAATTCTGTCATAGAAGATCACTCTGAATCGGACTTCAGCTTCAGTTCAGTGCACATTGAAGATCTTACCAATTTGTAGTCCGATATCAACGATGACGAAGAGCTACCTGTACATACCTGTGTAATGCGGAAGATGACTCTGCCTGTGTAGTACTGGCCACGTGATGGTTTAAACCTATGTTCAGTTTCTTTGACATTCAAAAATATTTTTCTCATATTTTCTTCAGATGGAATTACGTCAAAAACTTTAAAACTGAATACAGTTCTGAAACCTACCTGACTTGTTTGTCACCTGCGGGTATGTCAAGGTATGTGCGTGTTCAGTATCATGGAATGAGTGGAGTGGTTACCTGTGGTGACTTCCTGACTGCCACTGGTATGTTTCTAACCAGTTTTGTTGTTTTCTGGATTGAAATTCTGACAGAGGTATGGTTTAGCACCTTTGACTGAGATATGACAGGTAAACAAAGACCGTGGCACACAGACACTTAAAATGACAAAAGTATGATATACTGTATGTATTTTCCAACATCATGTCAAAATTTGGTACATTTTGAAGCAGAATTAACATCATACTTACAGTTTGAATTATGTACCCATTTTTACTTGGTTTGAATGAAAAAAGTTAGGGACACAGGGCAATTTGTAGGAAAATAAGTTGGTAGCTTAAAGGTTAACAAAGTAACCACCAATAATACTGTATATAAAACATACATGAATTCTAGGTTTCAGAGTCTTGGAATAGGGCTAGTGTATCTGGCATACATCCGTCCTTACTGACAGGATAGCCCGTACTGACTTTCCTACAGCTCTGCTCGCCTGAACTCTTGCTAAAATCCCCATGCAAAACGTTTCCCTATGATTGCATGTGGGCCTCGTGCCCACACGGAATATCTGTCACAAGCCAAACCGCTGACAAAACCGTACCATACGAAACTCTCTGTGTGAACCCTATGTGTGAGCATAGAGTTTCATCACACACATTAATGTCGATCAGTGTGTAGTGCCGCTTTAGATGCTCAATGCATGATCACTGGCAGCAAAGGGATTAATTATCATACACACCATATCATTTATCATATCCTTCCTCTGTCCTTTATCTCATGTGTATTTATTCAGTAATGGTTAGTGGTAAATTTTCAGTATTTATCATTGTGCTCATTATATTTAATAATATTTTATTATTGTATGCTTATTTCAGCCACAAAGCCTCAGAGTTCACTGCAGAATTTATCAAGCACAAAAAAGGTATACAACTTTCAAGTCTACAGTGTATTTTGTTTGTACTAGTAACTACAATTTGTTGGCTTACGTGCGAAGCAAAAGTGAGTCTATGTACTGGACCAGTGGTCGTCCGTCCGTCGTCGTCCGTGGTAAACTTTAACGTTAGCATTTTCTTGGAGACTATTCAAGCCACAGTCTTCAAACTTGGCCCAAGGATACTTTGTGGCAAGACCTTTCTAAACATAACAATTTGAATGACCTCTGTTAAAGGTCAAGGTCACAGGAGATGAGGAAATAGGTAAAAAATAGCCATATTTAGACAAAATTTATTTTTTCTCAAATACTATTCACAACTTCAGGCTCAGACTTGATGCTAAGATACCTGATGGTAAGACCTTTCTGTGCATACTAATTTGGTTGCCCTGTCGGGAAGGTCAAGAGTCACAAGAGATCTGGAAATAGGTAAAAAAAATATCCATATTTTGACAAAAGATTTTTTTTTCTCAAATACTATTCACAACTAGAAACTCAAACTTGGTACAGAGATACCTGATGGTAAGACCTGTCTATGCATACTATTTTGGATGACCCCTTGTAAAGGTCAAGGGTAACAAGAGGTTGACAAACGTGTGTAAAATGCCAATTTTCAATCAAATTTGGCATATAAGTAGCTGATGATAAGACCTTCCTCTGCATAATGTACTAATTTAGTTGACCCATCACAAAGGTCAAGGGCCATGTGATGATTCAAAAATAGGTAAAAAATAGCCATGTTTTGACAACATATTTATTCTATTTTCAGCTTCAAACTCAAACTTGGTACAGAGATACCTGATGGTAAGACCTATTTATGCATACTAATTTGGATGACCTCCCAAAAAGGTCAAGGGTCACAAGAGGTCTGTAGATGTGTGAAAAATGTTGATTTTGTTACAATTGTAGTTTTTATCAAAATATTTGCAAACTTTTCAATCAAATTTGATGTGAGGGTTGCTGATGGCAAGATATGTCTATGGATACTAATTTAGTTGACACATTGCAAAGGTCAGGGGTCACAAGGGTTTGACAGATGTGTGAAAAATGCTTTAATTTTAAGAAAACATGGATTTCACTTGTGGTGTCGCCAGCCCTTTACTTATTGTCACAAAGCTCACACATATGTGCATTGGTCATACACGTGAGCCATAAGGGCTTTGCCATTTTTTGTTTTCTTTAGAGTTGTGTCAATCATTAATTTGTTCAACCCTGGCCCATCATAACAGGAGATAGATCTTGAAAACAAGAGGGGATAGTTCATGGCTTATGCCAGAATGTCTGGGCACCTACCTCTAATCTGAGTAGTAATGTGTGATGTATACTGATGAGCAAAAGAAATGCTAGATTTTTGTTATCTAAGGTGTTTCTGATGATTCCAGAAATATCACATTTTTTCTCTCATCCATTTAGGTTTCACAGGACAACTCCAAAAATTCCAAATTTCAGCCTTAGGTCTCAGTGTGCTAGGTCATGTTTGCGGATTCAGTAATGTTGGTGCATGGACCCATGTAAACACAATAAGCAAGTACAGTATGATACAGGGATGATGAAAGCATGTAAGTAGCTTGTTAGACTACTAAGACTCAACAGATAGTAGCCTGAGACAGATTCAGTAGCCCATCAAATGAAAAGTTGCCAATGTAGAGTTGCTAGCGGGGCTACTGTTTCTGTAGATTTGAATCACCAGAAGCTTTTCAATACCTCTGTTACATAGTATGTTATATAGTATGCATCATTGCATGCAATAATAAGTTATTGTAGAAGGAATTCAGAATTTTGGGCTCTATGTGAAGTCCTGCAACTAAATCAGATACACGTAACTCGAAACACAAACAGTGATTGATGAAATATACTGACTTCCATTAAAAATGCGAAAAGTGTCTAAGTGTACCTGCAAACAAAGAGCCACCCTGACAGAAAAACAAGAAAAATTTATTTGTTGCTTACTTCAGATGTTCAGCCTACTGTCTGAGCTACCTTCACACAAAAATTGGATGAGTTATAGCCCATGGCTACCTTGGAGGACACAGGGTTTCATTAGTGGTGAAAATAAGCAAAACTGGACACACTCTGTGAAGCACGTTTCCTGTGATATGTTTTAACACACAAGTTGTGTGGATTGCTTATGAGCCCACTGGGCACCGGCCTCCATGTGGCGTGGGTGGGTAGTCCCCTCAGTCCCTGACTGAGTGGGCTAGCAGAGGGGTGCCATCTTTGTCCAGGATTAGGACTTGATGTCAGCAGATATGTTGTTCAGTCTGTTTCACTGGTCCGGTTTTTAAGGAGCTGTGCTAACCCAGGTCCTACCATGTTGGATTGGTCCTTAAAAATACTCGTGAGCTTTTGGTCCTTTGGATCCCAAGTGTTTGCTGTGCTTGGAGACCCGTGTCGGGGGAGAAGAGGATTCTGGTGGCTGAAACACTCCACTTTGGCCTTGACTTCTGCCTAAACGGGAGGCTAGTTGTACCGGCCTAGTCAATCAGCTCGTCACGTTGAGCCCTATCCCATTGTTGACATGCAGGCTGATATACGGAGCACCATGCTATAGCCTCTGCTGCTGACTAGGTGCTTTACACCTGTATTCCCCTGCATTCAACCGTGTGATAGAAGGCAGTGGCTCAGACGGTTCAATCGGGCATAACCCCCTGAGTATATCTTTTGAGCAGTCTCCATCGTGCGTCGGATGGAGACCCGCCGACGAATGCACTTTCCCTTGTTGGGCTTGGTGGCGGGAGGGGACCCCCGGAGGATGAATATCTATCATGCTATAATATGGAAAATAAAAAAAAAATAAAAAAACTGGCACCAAAGCGGCACATAGCCACTGACATTGACCTTGAGAATGGTAGCGACTCCGATTGTGAGGAAGCGACGCCTCAGGCGTCGGCTGTCTGGCCTCGCTTTCTCATTATCCACAGCAAAGTTAAAGAGAAGCCTGTTTCCAAGCTGCACCCTTTCCTGGTAGGAGAGACCCTCCAGAGCTGTGTGGTTGAGTGTGGTACCCAGGCACACTCCAATGGGCTACTGAGGCTCTCCTCTATCGGAGACACTCCAGTGGAGGTCACTCCCCACAAAACGATGAATTCGTCTAGAGGAGTGATTAAAGATCAAGCATTGGCAGAACTGTCTGAAGATGAACTTGTATGGAACCTTAAGTCACAGGGGGTGACCTACGTCAGGCGCTTTGTTTCCAAACGAGGTGGTAGGGAGATCCGTCTCCCTACCATCATCCTGACGTTTGGCACCCCCACTGCTCCTACTACCATCTGGGGAGGTTACTACTCCCTAAAAGTGAAAAAGTACGTCCCTCTCCTGCTCTGGTGCTTTAAGTGCCAAAAGTATGGCCATGGGCAGAAGACATGCCGCCAGGCAGAGGCTCTTTGCGCCCGCTGCACTAAGCCTGGACATTCTGCTGAGTCTTGCACAGCCATCCCCCTGTGTGTGAATTGCCAGGGGGTGCATATGGCTTTGGACAAGAAGTTCCCTCGTTGGATATCCGAGTGCAAGATTTAGCAGGTGCGTGTGGAGAAAGGGCTGTCCTTTGCGGACGCCCAAAAACTGGTTGATGGCTCTGATGCAGCTCAGGCTGCGCCAAACTCAAATAACACCTCTGTGTAAATTTTCAGTGCTGCGGTGGCAGGCAAGTGCCCCACCAAAGTATTGTCTTGTCAAACCCCTACTTCTTGGTTGGGGGCGGAGCCTAGGATCCTCTCGCCCCTGGAGAGTAACCCTCCTTCGGTGGTGACGAGAAGCCAGGGAACGCAGAAGGTGGACGATACCGGCACCGCCTTCTGCTGTCCCTAAGCCCCAGCCCTCACCCAAGCTTGTCAATCTTACTACAAAGGCTTCTGGCTCTGGTCAGCCTTCTAAGGCCGCCAACTCTGGCGGCAGGAACGCTCCCCTGGCCCAGAAGTCTAAGAAAGTTACGGGACCGCTGTGCGTACAGGCCCAGAAGGGGGACACTGATGCATTGGAGGAGCAGTTGGAGGGAGTGGAAGTTGTTGTAGCTGGTGCTGCGGCAGCTTCTCTCCCCTCATCTCCGAGGAACCAGAGGAGACCCGGGAGTCGACCCCCCTCTGTTTCTTCGACTCCTTCCAAAGCACAGGAAAAGGGGGGAAGGAACTCTTCTCCTCCACATAAAACCTAATCATGATCTCTCTGCTTCAGTGGAATTGTCGTGGTTTTCACACCAACTTTGAAGAATTACGCCTTCTAGTCAAGTCGTATAATCCCTCAGTAATATCTCTTCAGGAGACTTACCTGAAGACTTCTGACCCTGTCTCCTTTAATGGTTTTAATGCTATCCATAAAGGCTCTGATTCGGAGAGACGTTCGGGTGGAGTGGCTCTTCTCATTAGCAACTAGTTTTTATGTAGCCTCAATAGTGTTGACACCTGTCTTCAGGCTGTCGCAGCTCGGGTTACCTTAAAGAGGGCCATAACCATATGCAGTATTTACCTGCCACCATCCCTGCGGGTCTCTAGTAATGATATTTTTAACTTAGTAGATCAGCTGCCTCCTCCCATTATTTTCATGGGAGATTTTAACAGTTACGCTCACCTTTGGGGTAGTGACCACTATGATGGCCTAGGTCAGATGTTAGAAGATGTTTTTTTCTCAACATAACCTATGTGTTTTTAATGATGGCTCACCTACCTACTGTCCCCCACCCGGGTCTGCCCTGGGGGACTTGGGTGGGGTTAACTACCTTTTAGTTCCCAGGGTCACCCTGGTCAGCCCCACAGGGTGGGTTTTTCCCTCTATTCTGGGGCATGTGTTTCTGTCTACCCTTGGTCCATTCACCTGTATTAGTCTTTTTAAAACCCTCCCAACTGTCTGCACTGCCTGTAGCTCTTGATATTGGATGTGTGTTGCTAAATGGTCTTAGCTTTATTTAGGCCCCATATCGTAGGTTTATTTAATGTATTGGACCAGCTGGCGACATACATTCAATATTCTGGGTTTTTTTTTTCACAAGCAGTGCAGGCACGTCCTGAGAAAGCCTTGTTGCTGTCGGGACGTTAAGCAATGTACAATCAATCAATCACCTACCTACTCTATCCCAGGTTCAGGATCTAGTTCTCTTCTACTGGTCTAGACCTCGGTGTGTAGTGTGTGTGATCCTTCTCTCAAGCTGGACTTTGACTGGAAGGTTCACGATGACCTTTGTGGTAGTGACCACTTCCCAGTAGTCCTGTCATCGGTCAGCTGTGAGGAGGATCCACCGGTGGGGCGCTGGAATCTCAAGAAAGCTAACTGGCCTCTGTTCGCCTCCCTCTGTCGGTCTCGTATTACAGAGAAGGTGGTCATGTCAGCTGAAGAACCTGTTTCTTCTTTTACTACTATTTTGTTAGACATAGCGGGTGAAACCATCCCTAAAACTTCCGCATCAGTCCCTCGGAAGCCGAGAGTACCATGGTTCAATGAAGAGTGCCGCAAGGACCAAAAAGCGCGCAAATCTGCTCAGCGACGTGCTTTCCATAATCCATCGCAAGTGAATATTTTAACCTTTAAAAGACGGAGGGCGAAAGCCCGTTACATTTTTAAACGTGAACGCCGTGCTTCCTGGAGACGCTTCGTCTCATCTTTAACTTCTCGGACTCCCTCCCAGAAAGTCTGGAAGGCTGTGCGAAGAATTAGGGGCAAGGGTGGCTCGGCTTCTGTCGGCCATCTTAGAGATGGTGCCAGCTTGGTCAAAGATAAAAAAGCTGTGGTCTGTTTGCTTGCCTCCACCATTTCCCATAATTCTTCAAAAGAGCATTATTCACTCTTCTTCCAGAGAGAGAAGGAGAAGCGAGAGTCTCATATTTGTGATTTTAAGTCCGATAACTTAGAAGACTATAATGCCCCTTTTACTTTATCAGAATTGCAGCAAGCCTTGCAGAAATGTAATGATTGCAGCTGGCCTAGATACCATCCACTATCAATTCCTAACGCATCTGCCTGAGAGGTCACTCCTTGTACTTTTCAAGGCCTTCAACCATATCTGGAGAACTGGCCATTTTCCGCCGTCTTGGCACCAAGCGGTGGTTGTGCCGATCCCCAAGCCAGGTAAGAATCCTTCCGACCCGGGCAACTACCGGCCTATCGCTTTGACATCATTTTTATGTAAAACTATGGAACGCCTGGTCAACGCCCGCCTGGTGTGGCATCTTGAGTCACAGGGTCTCCTCACAGACCTCCAGTGCGGTTTCCGGCGCTTCCGTAGTACAACTGACCATTTAGTCCGCTTTGAATCATTTATTCGAGATGCTTTTGTCAACAAGCAGCATGTCTATGCAATTTTCTTCGATCTTGAGAAGGCATATGACACTACCTGGAAGTATGGGATAATGTCTGACTTGTTGGACATGGGTTTTAAAGGGCACTTAATAACATTGTAAAGGCCGTCAAGGATGATTCTGAATGCTCTTTGTTTGTTGACGACTTTGCTTTGTGCGCACGTGGTCGAGGACTTGCGTCCCTTGAGAGGCGCTTGCAGCTGTGCGTTAATCGCATCCAGCGGTGGGTGTCTCTCAATAGATTCAAGTAATCGCCCTCCAAGACAGTCTGTGTGCATTTTACTAACCAGACGAAATTTTTTCCAGAACCTAGCCTGAGCATTGCTGGAGTGCCAATTAAGGTGGCCGAGGAGGCAACGTTTATGGGGATCATCTTTGACAAAAGACTTACCTTCTGCAACCATATTAATTACCTCAGAACCTCTTGTCAGAAGGCTCTTGATGATCTTCGTGTCGTTGGTCGTACTGACTGAGGTGCAGACCGCATTGTCTTACTTTGACTGTACCGGGCCCTTGTTCGGTCCAAACTGGATTACGGCTCTGTGGTGTATGGCTCAGCTTCCAAGTCTGTGCTACAGCGTCTGAACACAATTCACCATCAAGGTCTGCGGCTATGTCTTGGGGCCTTCAGGACGTCTCCAGTTCCTAGTCTGTATGCCGAGGCAGGGGAGCCTTCTCTCAAGCTCCGCCGCATCCGCCTCATGCTCAGCTACGTTCTGAAACTGAAGGCCCATCCAGACAATCCTGCCTATGATTGTGTTTTTAAAGCATCGTTTGCAGAGATTTACGATACCCATCCGGGAGCTGTCCGTCCACTTTCTTTCTGTGTCCGACCTCATGACAGTGTTTTGGAATCCCTGCAACACATCACTCCACCCTGGCTCTTACCAGTTCCTGACATCTTGCTGGACTTGAATGCCCACAAGAAAGACTACTCCACCAGCCATATACCAACAGAGCCTCAATAAACTCCTTTCAATTTTTCCTGGCTATTGTCGTATCTATATGGATGGGTCAAAGTTTTAGGATGGGAGAGTGGCTGCGGACGCAGTGTCCTCTCGCCTTCCTAGACGCCCATTTAAGCACCGCCTCCCAGACCACTCATCTGTATTTAGTGCAGAACTGCAGGCAGTTCTGCTGGCACTCAAGCATGCTTATCGATCTAGAGAAAGGGACTTTCTGATTCTGTTTGACTCTCTTTCTGCCCTGCAGGCCCTTCAGGGCACGGGAAATGACCACCCACTGCTGGTGCAGATCAGAGAGCTCTAAGCAGACTTGATGAAGGAATATTATGATATTATGACATCATTTTTATTTGGGTCCCAGGGAATGTGGGCATCGAAGGCAACAGGATCGCAGATTCTGATGCCAACGATGCCCGCAACTACCCTGTCCCTGACACACAGACTGTTTATAGTGATTTTAGACATGTGGTTAGTGCGTACATAGCCCGTGAGTGGCAGTCCGAGTGGGACAAAGAGGAAGCTAACAAGCTGCATGAAGCTCTTCCTAAGTTGTCTGACGGTCTACCTTATCTCTGCGGCAGCCGCCATGAGGAGACTGTCCTTGCTCGGCTCCACATCGGGCACACGTATGTTACGCACTCTTATTTACTAAAACAGGAGGAGCGTCCATGGTGTTATGCCTGCGACGGGCAGTACTCTGTTCAACACTTTTTGCTGTCTTGTGCTGATCTAATCGACACAAGGTATAAACATTTCACAGCAGACTCCTTGAAGGTTTTGTTCCGGGATATGTCCCCGGACAAGATCTTCAGTTTTCTGAGAGAGTGCCATATTTTTAATAAGATTTGAGCATTTATAGACTATGGTGTTTCTATTATTTTGACCTTTTTGAGAGTCTGTCGATGTTTTCTTTAAAGACCTGTGCGACATTTTAGCCTGACATATTTTTAAGGTATATTTACATCATGTCTTAAGACCTTTCTTTTAGTCTGGCTGACCAGATTTTTACCCATCCCGCTGTGAGATGGCCTTAGTTGCCTGCTCAGCGTTAAACCCAAATAACTAATTAACTTATGATGATATTGGGGCAGTCCGTGGCGCAGTGGTTAAGGCGCCTGCCACCAATGCCAAAGGTGTGAGGTTCGAAAACGGGTTCCGCTGTCGGACTTTTCTCCTCTGGTAAGTGTCACCATTAATTCGGGCGGACCGTCGGGGATTCCTTCTCCAGGTACTCCGGTTCTTCCACCCCCTCTCCCACAAACTTTGGTACCGGTTTCAGGCCACTTTGTAAATTTCAAATACAAGTGATCAAAAATTTCTGTAATTTCAGTAGCTGAGCTGACCACTCGTCTGTCTTGTACTGTGTTTGTCTTCAGAGTAAATACGTGAGTGTGCGTGTTGGGTTTCAGTTCGCGGCGCTTTGAGTCGATTCGCAAAGAAATTGAGAAAAAGCACCTATATAATACCGGTATTATTATTAACTGCCTCAATCGAAATTTGAATCGAAAATTCCATTAGAGAACCAGAATTTCCGGTGCACATCATTTTCTTAATAAATCTTATTTGATTTAATGTGAATTACTTTCAAACCATTTTTTATGCTCCAGTGACTGACACAGAGATAAAGAACACACCCATATCCATTTGATCAGGTAAATATGGCCACTAACCTAAATATAAAGAACTTTTAAATTTTCATGTTTGTAGGTCATGTTGATTATTTAGGTGCCTTTGACAAACAAAAAGTAGGTCAAGACCAAACAGGCCGGATTTTCATACACACGGACCCTAGTGACACTGCACATTGGTTGGCTTTCAGCTGTGTCCTCTGCAGATGCCCCCCATTTCACTTTCAATATTCTGTGATGGTAGTGTCACTGATGACATCATAAGTCATAGATGTGTGATTTTTAAGACTAAACATTCTATTTGCACATCACATGACATAACACACTCTTCATAACATTTTCTAATAAATGACATCAAAATAACCCAGATTAAAGCATATTTACGAAGAAAAAGCGCCGTGGTGAAAAATTTGCGTTTTTAATGGAAGTCGGTATACATAATCATTTGTACTGCATTACAGTGTTTCTGCTCTACCTGGTGCCAGCTGCCCTGTACTGTCTCTACAACAACCTACAGTTTGTGAATCTGGCCAACTATGATCCCACCACATACTTCCTTCTTCTACAGTTCAGAGTAGTTGTGACTGGGGTGATATTTCAGGTAAAACTTCCATTCTCTGTTTCAGAGACATGGTTTTTAGATCATTTTTTTAGATCATTAGCACTCCCTAGACTCAGTGAAGGTGTTAATGTCTGGAGGCCATGTATTTTAACCCCTTGACTGTGACTGTAGATCCCCCTCTGCAGAAGGGACACATACTTATGCGTCTTTTTCCATTGACTGATACCCTCAGTAGCAGACAAGGAGTTAACCATTGTGTGCATGCAGCCACCAGTGTTGTTTACACACAGCAATGATGGCTGTACATTTAACCCCAAGGCCACATTTTCAAAATTTTAGATATGTCAATTAACAACTATGTCCCAGTTGCAGGAGATGGATCGACCAGGATAATTCAAGGGTACTGCCAGATTAACTTGGTGCCTGATGGTGCCAGCTAATCTAGGACTACCCTTGAATTATCATTGTCAATCCTTCTCCTTGTGTAGTGTGTCAGTGCTAAATGGTTATAATTCGGAATACACCAGTGTGTGTTAACTAAAATAGTTAAAGGGTAGTGCCAGAATAGCTTGGCGCCTCTAAGCGCCAAGCTGTTCTGGCACCACTCTTGAACTAAGCCATTGGTCTATATCTTTATCTGTAAGTACTATAATGTAGCTTGCATATGGCAGTGTACAGATGTGAAGCTTTTAGCCTCAGTATGATATGGGTTATGAATAAGATGTAACGTAGCTTGTGGTCCTTGTGTGATGAAACTGTTTCTGCTGTGACAACTGACATGTACTGAGATTGTTTTCTTTCTTCCACTACAGTTTCTATTCAAGAAGCATCTAAGCCGAATACAGTGGGCATCTGTGTTTCTCCTGTCCGTGGGCTGCGTTATCAAGGAGATCAACCACATGTCTAAAGCCACCGCCACCTCTCCCACCGCTGGGGACACTGCACCCGCAGCAGCCACAGGGCTGGACTTATGGGCCTACCTTGACTTTCACATCGTGTTGATCATGCTGCAGGTTTTTTCTTCATGTTTCGCAGGAGTGTACAATGAATATCTACTGAAAGACAAAGGTTGCGATGTTCCCATCATGATGTCCAATGTTTTCATGTACGTTCAGTCCATCTTGTGCAACATTGTGGCATTGGCATGGAGGGGGGAGCTGGTTTCTGCATTTACACAGGACAGTCTCGCAGCACTGGGCCAGATGTCGGTTCTAGCAATCATTGCCAACAATGCAGCTATTGGAATCGTTACTTCGCTTTTCCTGCATACTCTGAACTCTATCTTGAAAACGTTTGCGTCAGCACTGGAGCTAATGTTCACAGCCGTACTATGTTGGATGATTTTTGGCATCTCCATTGACTTTTTCACTGTTCTGGCATTGTTCATCGTGATTGCTGCAACATTTCTATATGCACAGCATCCAGTAGTCAACAAAGCCAGGAACGAGTTGGAGCTAGAAGCAAAAGCCAATGACACAAAGGTTTAAAAAGGATGATAATAATACCAGTTATTGTATTCTTTAACCCTATTGTGCATGTAGCCACCGGTACTGTGTATGGTACCAGTGACTTCATTTATACAGGGTTAATGTTTTTGATTGATAAATTAGCATAAATATTTTGTTTCAGTGTGTTTGCCCGAGAGCCACTTTTTTTTTTTTTTGTATGAATATTTTTTAAACAATGTAAATGTTTTGAATCTTTTTAATGAAAAAAGCAATCTTTTCATTTGTACCAGACAGATTTTTCATAAACAGTGTCTCCATGAGCCTGTGAGCTGTTAGTTCCAACTCTCGGATATAATTATGTCCAATTGTGAGTCAAAAAGTTTCAAAGTATCGAAGTCATCTGAAAATTACCTTCCTGGTCCTCTCATATGTAGCGAATGATGTTCTTCTCACAAAACAACACATAATGTAGTGTCTGTGTCTCTCGTGCACATGTGCAGGTATTAAGGGAAAAACTGTTTTCACATCTGACCCACTTCAGAGGAGAATTAGATGGGTTACAAATGCTGACAAAAACCTCTGATTTTGTTATTCTTACCTGAGCTGGCCACAAATGTCCAGGTAGACAATATTCATTGTCATGAATGTAGTAGGGTATAAATGTAAGTAAGCACTTTCTCTGAAAGACGTGCATTAAAACTTTGAGACATTATTGTGGAAATAGGTGGTTCACGAGCATTGCAATCATACTATAATGTTTTGACTGACAAATTAGATCAAACTGTCTTCTGCTTAAAAATGTTGAGCCTTTACGTCAAAAATTAAATTTTTTTAGAGTGTCTCCTCAGATTTAGATTACAGATCTTGAGACAGGTCAACCATGATAGTTCAAGGGTTGTGCCAGAATAGCTTGGTGCCTCTAGGCGCCAAGTTATTCGGGCATCATCCTTGAACTGTCGTGGTCAATCCACATCTTGTGATATAGTGTGTCAGGGATGAATACTACAGCAGTTGTGGCTTTCATTCTTTGTTTTACTTTTATCCAGAAATATTTATTTTTGCCAGATCAAATCATTTCTGAATACTCCATTATTTTTTATCTTCTGTTCCATAATGAACATTCTTGTGGTGTTCTGGGTGAAAATTGGAAATTTTTATGGTTCAGCTATTGCTTTAAAAAACTTTTGTTACTTTCAAGCAGAGGAGGTTGAGTCAGTTGTGTGATGAGGTGTTGAATTGGTGAGCCCAAGTTTCTGAATACTGTTCGCTTATTTTTATGGGCTCTGTTCTGTGCAAACTTCAGCTTTGCTTGATCACACAACACCCGCAGGTCGAATTCCCAAAATTGGGAGTTGCCTTTTGGAGACGGTTTAGCACACAGATCAACCATGGTAGTTCAAGGATGGTGCCATAATAGAGGTGCCAAGCTATTATGGCACCACCCTTGAACTAGCATGGTGGAGCCAGATCTTGGTTCAGTGTGTCAGGGATAAACGGGTTCTCTCTTGTCTTGGTATTTTTAGGTGCATGCGGCCTTTTTCTCTTTCCTTTTCTTCTCTTTTTTTTAACTGCAAACCCAACCATTACCCTTTTATAGTTCAACCAAGTGACCTAAATTCCTCTTATACAGCTCTTTACTTCATCTTCCTCATATGTTTTCAACTTTGAGTGGACCACTCAGTGGTAGTACAAACAAATTTATATAATCATACAGACATGGGCTTGAAAAATGAATTTAGGCTCATATGTTATAGTAAAATTGAGTTTTGATAATGGGCCAGTGGTCGTCCATCCTTCGTCGTTTGATGACATTTTCTCGGAGACCCATTTAAGACACAGTCTGCAGACTTGATCCAAGTATACTTTGTGGCAAGATCTTTCTAAATATACCTATTTCAGTGACCTGTCTCGGATGTCAAGGCCACAGCGATCAGGAGGTAGGTAAAAAATAGCCATATTTGGGCAAACCTTTTTTTGCTGAAATGCTATTCCCATCTTTAAAACCAAACTTGGTAAAAAGATACTTGCTGGTAAAACATTTCTAAGCATACTAATTTGATGTATCCTCAGAAAGGTCAATGGTCACAAAAGGTCATGAAACAGGTCAAAAATAGCCATATTTGTACAAAACCTTTTCTCTCTCAAATGCTACTCACAACTTCAAACCCAAACTTAGTACAGAGATTTCTGATGGTAAGACCTTCCTATGAATACAGTTTGTTATTTAATGACCCCTTGGAAGGGTCAAGGGTCATGTGATTGGCAAATGTGTAAAAATGCATATTTTTGGTAGAACTCTAGTTTTTATTAGCATTTTACAAACATTACAATGATATTTGGCACAGATCTAGGTGATGATAAGCCCTGTCACTGAATACTAATTTAGTTGACCCCTCTCAAAGGTCAAGAATCACAGGAGGCTGACAACAGAGTGCACAATGCGTACATTTTGAGAAAACATGGATTTTGCAGGTACAAAAGCCAACCATTTGCTGACGTTAGAACAGTTGAATACTTTTAACCCATTCAGCCGTGACGCACTACAGCAGGAGATGGGTTGACCATGATAATTCAAGGGTAGTGCCAGATTAACCTGACGCTTGTCAGTGCCAAGCTAATCTGGCACTGCCCTTGAATTATCATGGTCGATCCATCTCCTGCAACTGGTGCATCATCATTAGATGACGCCTCCAAAATTTGGGAAATACGGCCGTCGGGTTGAATGAGTTAATGTGAACACTTTTAGTGACCTTTCAGAAAGGACAAGGTCACTAAGGTCAGATAAATTACGTGGCTCGGTCATGCGCGTGAGCCTTATAGACTTTGCTTTTGTGTATTTTGTCATAATTATGTGGATCTTGGAGAAAAATAAACCCACATGCTTAGTTCAAGCCCATCTTAGTGCAGAAGAGATATGTCTGTCAGTCACACGTTTAGTCAAGGTGATTCATGCAGGAACGCCTCAACAAGAAGCATGACCGACAGCCGATGGGCATATTACCGGTACCTCTGAAAGTCCTTGAGTGCATTCAGAAACAGCTAGTCTGTTTCTGTTCATTTGTCCACATAATACTTAACCCATTTGGCAAGGACACCCTACAGCAGGAAATGCATGGACTGTGGTGATTGTTGTGACCGTGAATTATGGTTGATCTGTCTCCTGGAACTACTTTATAGTTGTGAAGTGACACTTCTAAAATTCGGCCTTGGGGTTAAATGGGTTAAATACACAGATGCGTAATAATTGTTTCTAGGTGATGTCAGTTTCTCTCTCTCTCTCTCTCTCTCCCCCTCTCTCTCTCTCTCTCTCTCTGCTTGACTTGTTTAAGGCGCGTCTTTCCAAATGAGCAGCGAACATCACCCAAATGCAAGGGGTATAGATAGATCTTCATGAATACGCACCATAGCTGCTTCACATGTCTCTATAAGATCTGTACATCCTTGCTCTCGCAATATCCGTGTTTCTCATGTTTGAAAATGACCTACCCAACTTTGGGAGGTGTTGATAAGGCTGGTGAAGGATGGACTCGCCATGATATTTTAACCCTTTTAGCCCTGGATCCCTACAGTAGGAGATGCCTTGACCATGATAATTCAGGGGTAGTGCCAGATTAGCTTGGCGCCTGAAGGCGCCAAGCTAAACTGGCTCTACCCTTGAATTATCAGGTCAAGTCACCTCCTGCAACTGGTACATAGTCATTAGGCAACACCTCCAAAATTTGAGAAATGGGACCTTGGGGCAAAAAGGGTTAAGAATATGGTAGAACTTGTTTGAGCAACCACTTTGTTTTCCAGAGAAAAAGTGGTCTTTAAAGACAGGTGCTTTCCCAGAACGTGTCCCCTGTTATTAAAGACCATCCTTTAGGTGGCTACAGTCGCAGCCACAGCTACCTAAGTGATGGTCTGTAATGACAGGTTATCTCTCATGCGGTTGGTTGCTGAAAACAGGTTCTGCTGTAATTGGAGATTAGCTTTGCAGCTTTCCAGGTGCCAGGCTACTCTGGCACTACCCCGGAACTGTCATGGTGGAACCATTCCACGATTCATTGCCTTATGGGGTGAATACCGGGTTTGTAAATTTGGATTCAGGAGAGCACATCCTACTGCGCAGGCCCTGACATGTTTGCTTTACTGCTTGACCTCATTAGAACCCCTTCTTTTTTTACTATAGCTACAAATGTTGGATCGAATAATTTGTTTACAACCCTCTTGTGCATGCAGCCTCCAGTGTGTAATTTAGCCATGTTAATATTTAAAGGCTGATATGTCATTATTGAACTTAACCATAATTATGGCTGTTAGTAATGAGTTGTCACAGGGATTCATGCATGAGTCATGGCAGCTAAAGTCACTACTGACAGTGAACAGGTTAACCCTTTAAGCCCCGGGACCCTGCAGCAGGAGATGGATTGATCATGACAATTCAAGGGTAGTGCCAGATGAGCTTGGTGCCCTGAAGGTGCCAAGCTCATCTGGCACTACCCTTGAATTATCATGATCACTCCATCTCCTACAACAGGTACATAGTCGTTAGATGACACCGCCAATATTTGGCCAAGTGGCCTTGGGGTTAAACGGGTTAAAGTGCCGTTTCACTCATTTGTGAGGCGCCGCATCCTCCGCAGCCAGGCAACATCTCCAAATTTTCAGAAATGGGACCTTGGGGCTAAAGGGTGAACTGGTATAGGTAATAGGTACACTGTTGTGGCACAGTTCAGTCTCCGTATTGCACACTCTGGGATACCGTGGTGGTATCGGATGTAATGCATACAATTCACTTACGGGGATGCCTGGTGAGTAAGAGGCACAGCGGCCAACATCGGCCATAGCTGGCCTGCACACAGTCATACGCTGACCAGCTAACTGTGATGTTGGCCTGAGAACCTTTTGCTCTTCAAGTTTTTTTTCTTCACAAGCCTATGATAACATGGTTGCAGATTTGCATTCTGACTGTGTGACTTTAGTATGTAAATAGGGCACATAGATCATAAAAGGTCAAGAGGTGTGATTATTATTGATATTGTGTATGTAGGTAGTTGGGACAAGTCACGTGTTATGATAACTAATGATTCGATATATGAGGGTAGATAGTTAGGATTGTGAGGATGTGTCTTATGCAGCTAAGAATGTCTTCCTATGTGATCATACAATATTCAGTGTTTGTTTTGTTTGTTTTTGTGGGTTTTTTTGTGCGTTACATTTAAGTATGTGTATGTACTTCTGTTAACCCTTTTAGCCCTAACACCCTACAGCAGCAGATTGATTGACTATGATAATTCAAGGGTAGTGCCAGATTCGCTTGGCGCCTTCAGGTGTCAAGCTAATCTGGCATTATCCTTGAATTATCATGGTCAACTCACCTGCAACTTGTACATAGTCATTATGTAACACTTCCAAAATTTGGGAAGTGCACCCGTGGGGCTAAAAGGGTGAAACTTATTTTATGTACAGTGTACATTTGAATGGTCCCTATGGTCTGAATATACAAAACATGCTTTTTTTTGCAACACGTCTGTGTTTATCTGTGTGGTCATGAACAAAATATACACTATACATGGCTGACGTTTTGCAGTCTAGGTTTAGCTTTTTAGATTGTTCAGGTTCTTTTCACATTCTAAAAAAAAGTTGTCATTTTTATTTATACTTTTATTGGCTCACGTGTAAAGCAAAAGTGAGTCTATGTTCTGGGCCAGTGGTGGTCTGTCAGTCGTCCATCGGCCATCGTCTGTGGTAAACTTTAATGTTGGCATTTTCTCAAGCCACAGTCTTCAAACTTGGCCCAAGGATACTTTGTAGCAAGACCTCTCTAAGCATACTAATTTGAGTGATCTCTCTCAAAGGTCAAGGTCACAGGAGATGAGGAAATGGGTAATAAATTACCATATTTGGACATTGATTTTTTTCTCAAATACTATTCACATCTTCAAACCCAAACTTGGTACAAACATACCTGATGGTAAGACCTTTCTATGCATACTAATTTGATGATCCCTTGGAAAGGTCAAGGGTCACAAGTGATCAGGAAATAGATGACAAAAGATGTTTTTTCTCAAATACTATTCACAACTTCAAACCCAAACTTTTCACAACTTTAAATCCAAACTTGGCCCAAAGATAACTGATGGTACGACCTATCGATGCATACTAATTTTATGACGATAAGGGTCACAAGGTTGGTAAATGTAAAATGCTATTTAAAAATTTGTAAAGTTTTCAATCAAATTTGACCTTCCTCTGCATACTAATTTAGTTGACCCATCACAAGGGTCATGGGATGATCCAAAAATAGGTTTAAAAGAACAATATTTTGACCACCCACAAAAATAAATTCTTAAATACTATTTTCAACTTCAAATTGAACTTCAAACCCAAACTTGGTACAGAGATACCTGATGGTAAGACGAATCTTAGTATCTATGCATAATAATTTGGATAACCCCTCAGAAAGGTAACAGGTCACAAGAGGTCGGTAAATGTGGGAAAAATGTCATTTTTATTAGAATTGTAGTTTTTATCAAAGTTTCAATCAAATTTGGCATGAAGTTTGCTGATGGCCAGACATTTCTATGCATACTAATTCAGTTGACTCATCGCAAAGGTCAAGGGTCACAGGGTTTGACAGATGTGTTAAAAATGCTTAAATTTTGAGGGGAAAAAAAGGATTTTTCTGGTGCGGAAGCCAGCCTTTATTGTCACGAAGAGGTCACACATATGTGCATTGGTCATACAATTGAGCCATTAGAGCTTTGCCTTTCTTGTTTGTTCTGTGAAATGTGCTTTTAGTTTATGGTGTTTTAACCTGTTCACTGCCAGAGGACACAGATTGTGAAAATCTTTGTGCACTCGGTGTATACAAGCCCAAACCGCACAAGAAACGAGGATACAAATTGGTTTCAGCAAGAGGCATAGGTTCTTATCCCTTTGCATGTCGATAGCGGTTTTTGTCGCGATGATTCTGACAGGAATCCTCGCGACAAAAGCTGCTACCGACACACCAAGGGTTGTTAGCCCCGGCAACTGCAGTTGAATTGATTGTGTTCCCTGTTTCTAGGCAGTCTAATACGTCCTTCTCAGTCATTAGTCATATACTTTATATGGTTACATTTCTTCCGTCTGTCTGACTTCAAGGAGGAAAATGCAGCCGAGAACATAGCAGGAGCGACGGATTCTCATGAGCTTCTGCAGCCTGCAAGGGCATGTTAAAATGTGTGTAAATTGTATGTGTTGCCTGATGAACTCATTCAGCCCCGACACACCACAGCAAGACATGGATCGAGCATGATAGTTCAAGGGTGGTGCCAGAATAGCTTGGCGCCCATAGGCGCCAAGCTATTCTGGCACCACCCTTGAACTAGCATGCTCGATCTATCTCTAGAATTGTAATACCCATCCTTTAGAGGGCAACTTCAAAATAAGGGGATTTCAGTCCTGGGGTAAAAGGAGTTAACCCCTAAACTGCTGGGGCAAGTCGAATGCTACATGCTGCAAGAGACAAATCCTCGTGAGCCGGCCCCACAGTTGCGGGAGCTCATGAGGATTAATGGGTGGGACTTTTCCGGCTAAAGCCGGATTTCCGGATTCAAATTTATTATTATTTTATTTCTTTTTTCACTTAAAAAGTGCCTCAAGACCCTCGCTTCAGGATTCAACTTTTTTTTTCGGTCCCACCCATGGCCGATTTACATCTCTTATAAGTCCTGTTTTCTTTGTGCCTATTGTGGTCCCATTTACATCTGTGTTTTTCACGCAAATTGCGCTCAGTGTGAAGTCATTTGTGAAACAACATTTGTGTTCACTGGCAACGAAGGGGTTAAACAATTCACCAGTACCGGTAATGTGGATGACATTTGTGTTGTGTGGGGACATGGACATGTGCTGGTATGTGAATGAGAAACATTACCAGGTATTGTTTCTGCTATTTCTATACTTGCAGTCTTGTTACAGTGGAATATTTTCAACCCTTTGTCTGCCCGTAGCTCTTTTGGTCAAGACCCCACCCGGGTCTGCCCTGGGGGACTTGGGTGGGGTTCAGTATTTTTTAGTTCCCAGGGTCACCCTGGTCAGCCCCACAGGGTGGGTTTTTCTCTCTATTCTGGGGCATGTGTTTCTGTCTACCCTTTGTCCATTCACCTGTATTTGCCTTTTTCAAACTCTCCCTACTGTCTGCACTGCCTGTAGCTCTTGATATTGGATGTGTGTTGCTAAATGGTCTTAGCTTTATTTATGCCCCATGTTGTAGGTTTATTTAATGTATTTGACCGGCTGGCGACATACATTCAATTTTCTGTTTAGTTTTTTTTTTCACAAGCAGTGCAGGCACGTCCTGAGAAAGCCTTGTTGCTGTCGGGACGTTAAGCAATGTACAATCAATCAATCAATCTTTTGGTCAAGGTGATTTCTGGAGAACCACCTTGACAGAAAGCACTGCGGGCAGCCAGAGGGCTCACCCGTCTAGCCAAGGATGCTGTTAGTGTTACATTGCACATTTTGCATATGACATTCTATTTTCAGATTAACCCATTTAACCCCATGGGCACATTTCCCATATTTTGGAGGTTTTACCTAAAGGCTAAATACCAGTTGCAGGAGATGGATCGACCATGATAATTCAAGTGCAGTGCCAGATGAGCTTGGCGCCCGAGGGCACCAAGCTCATCTGGCACTACCCGTGAATTACCATGGTCAATCCATCTCCAGCCATAGGGTGTTGGGGCTAATTGGGTTAAATGTGTTTGGTTTTTTTTTTGCAGTGTGAGGGGTTCCGTGTGTGCTGCTACAGGTACAAAGATCGTTGAGTTCATTCTTAACAGAGTTGACATGCTTTCTGTTTGTTTGCAGTTTGCTGTGCTTGCTTGCATTATGTGTTGAGTTTTCTAACTGAGAATGTGCATAATATATAATTACTCTAATTGCGTTCATAATTTGTTAATAATTTGTTCATTGTGGGATCCTATAAAAAGAAAAAAAAAGGGATATACATTTGTTAATACACTTTGTACTTCTAATTCATTTTATTTTTTATATGTTTGTGGGCCTATTTTTGTTACATCTGGTAATGAATATGACTAGTGATTGTAATGAATATGATTGTGATAAAACAAACAATATTTCATAATTCCTGTAAACAAAAGGTCATTGGGCTGACGTCCGTTGTTGGCCCATACACAGCTAAGTGCGGGCCAATGATGGCTGACCTTCTTTGTGCATTTGGATTCTTAATGCACTTCAGTGCATAGCCTTTTATCCTTTGACAGCCACTACAAATGGTGTGACTGTAACAATGACAGATTCACTGCCAGTTACCCAGTTTAGGGTGAGAAATGATTGAGGCTAACAAGATTAATAGATCCTCATGAGCCCCTGCATCATGAGGATCTATTTTTGTTTTAAGGTGTTGTTTACTGTTCTCTGAAAAGAGAAGATTTTCAAGAAACCTACCACTTCAAATCTTAATGTGTAAACTATCAACGTTAGCAAATTTCACCAAACGGATTTGGCTTGTTCTGTATTTTTCTTGTGATTTCCTTTCTGTGCCTAGCATGTATTGTGTGAAAATGATGAAAAGCAGAAAGCTTAGCTCTTTTCCAATATTAATTGCAGCATCAATTTTTGCATGCAGGGTTTTAACGAGTTTTGTTGTTATTGTAGAATCATCTTACCCTCGAGCATTTTTCAGCCGAGTCGGATCTTCTGCCCAGAAACAAATTTGTGAAGGCACCTGACAAGCTCAATGCATGCTGATATATAAATGAATCAGCGAGTCATCCACCCCTTGCACACTCGCAGTTCTCTACTCACTCTACAATCTGATTGCAGAGCGAGTAATGAATGCAGTGTCAGCGTGCACTGAGCTGGTCAGGTGCCTGTGAGGAAGGGGCAAGCAAGGAGGTCTTGATGTTTCTGTAGCCCAGCTCGTCACTGTCTACGAAACACGAAAGACTTTTTGAGGCTGATCATCCATGAAAGTCTAAGGGCACATGCAGTTGACCATTAACTTGTCAAATCTCAATGTGCCTACCAAATCAAGCACTGCCCTTGTGCTACCATGCGAGATCCATAATCTGAACCTGGTGGAACCGGCATTGTACTTACGTGTATTATTAAAAAAAAACTGATATAGAAGACATTGAGCCATAGGGTTGTTATGTATTTGGAAGTTGTTCTCTGTTGACCACCCTATTAGTTCAGTAGGCAGGTTAACCATGATAGTTCAAGGGTGGTGGCAGAATTTTTTGGCGCCTATAAGCGCCAAGCTATTCTGCCACCACCCTTGAACTATCATGGGCGAGCCATATCTTGCTGTGATGTGTCAGGGTCTGAAGTGGTGAGTGAACAGTATTTCTGAGCGCATAGTGTTTGCACTAGTAGGGTTTTGGACAGTTGGTATTTTTTTCAGTAGTATCTGGCAAAATAGTGCCTGTCAGTTCTGCCGAAACACAATCGGTTCAGGCTATTGGGGGTGGGGGGGGATGTTTGTTAGGTAAACTAGTCGGGCCTCCAAAAATCAAACCTGGCTGCTAGCTACTTTACTTTAACCCTTATCATTCGGAATACACCAGTGTGTGAAATAAGTGTGACTAAAATAGTTCAAGGGTAGTGCCAGAATAGCTTGGCGCCTCTAGGCGCCAAGCTATTCTGGCGCCACCCTTGAACTAAAGCCATTGGTCTATATCCTTATCTGTAAGTACTATAATGTAGCTTGCAAATGGCAGTGTACAAATGTGAAGCTTTTAGCCTCAGTATGATATGGGTTAAGGTATTTGCCTTCAAAAACAAGTAAAATACAGAGAATTACTGTTTAATGTGAACGCTAGTGCACGCACATTTGTATATGTTTATGGCATTGCTTGCAGACTCAGAAAAGAAAATCCAGGCCTTTGAGAACAAGTGCCTGAGGAAGTTGCTCCACATCTCGTACCGCGAGCACAAGACCAACGAATATGTACGGAGCATCGTCACTTCCCTGGTGGGCCCACATGAACCCCTTCTGGCAACCGTGAAACGGCGCAAGCTTGCTTGGTTTGGCCACGTGACCCGACACAACACCTTGTCCAAGACTATCCTCCAAGGCACTCTCGAAGGAAGTCGTCGGCGAGGTCGTCAGAGAAAGAGTTGGGTCGCAAACATAAAAGAATGGACCGAACTCGAGATGCCAGACTTGCTTGCCACCGCCCAAAATAGAACTCAGTGGAGAGCACTGTCTGTTGCTGCTGCCTTTCAGTCCCCCCAACGCCCAGTTCGGGCAAGGGACTGATGATGATGGCATTGATATTGTCATTCCTTTTCGTTTTGAATCGAACCAGTTCATCTCTGTGATCTAAAGTCAGAAACAAGTTTTTTAGAAGTATTTTCTTTGCACCCTTGTCATATCTTTTGTACGTTTTGTGTTCTGCGTACTATTTATAAAATAGATGGATGGGTTGCAGATGTATGATGCGGGGACAGTGTTGCTTCACCTTCTTATGCATGCAGCCGCTGGTACTGTCAACACATAGGGGCCTGATGAGTGGTGCTTTGACTAGTTACGCGCTGCACCGCGTAACTAGCTCAAGTCAGAATACCGACTTGAGCTAGTTGCGTGGTGCGGCGCGCGCGCTGTTGCACAGCGGATTTGCATTTAGTCAAAGCACCACTCATCAGGCTCCTATGTGTAAACAGAAGCAGTGGCCGCATGCACATGGGGCCTGCCCCGTAGCACTTTTTGTCGCGATGATTCCAGCAGGAACCATCACGACTAAAAGCACTAGTGACGGCAAAAGGGATAATGTGCTCGAATAAAAGAAGACATTTACGTGTTCATTTGTTTAGCTTTTCAGCTTGCATATCAGATTTTATCCATTCATTATTATAATCGGGTAAGGGTGTATCAGAGCGCTAACCCATTTTAGCCCCGGGTCCCTACAGCAGGAGGTGGCTTGTTCATGATAATTCAAAGGTCGTGCCAGATTAGCTTGGCACTTTCAGGCACCAAGCTAATCTGGCATTACCCTTTAATCATCATGGCCAAGCCATCTCCGGCAACTCGTACATTGCCGTTGGGCAACACCTCCAAAATTTGAGAAATGGGACCTTTGGGCTAAAAGAGTTAAGCTCATAAGCTTTGAAGACATGATGCTGTTACAGCAGAAACTATTTTGAGCTGCCAATTTTTAAGCAAGACAAAACTGTTCTTGAAAGACAAGGAGAAGGGCCAAAAGTGTCATTCACTCATTCAGCCCCAACACACCTCAAGAAGACATGGACTAAGCATGATGGTTCAAGGGTGGTGCCAGAATAGCTTGGCACCCATAGGTGCCAAGCTATTTTGGCACCACCCTTGAACTATCCTGCTCGATCTGTCTCTAGAATTGTGATACGGTCTTTCAGTGGGCAACTTCAGAACTTGGGGATTTCGGTCTTGGGGTAGAATGTGTTTAAGACCATCATTTAGGTGGTTCTGCCTGCTAGATGATGGCCTTTAATGACAGAGGATCTCACATAATTGTGGTCACTCAAAACAGGTGTAGCTGTTGATGTACCAGAGTATTATATGCTATTGCAACCGGTAGTCGAGACTTTTTCCTTTTGAACTTTTTTCTCTCTATTCTGGGGCATGTGTTTCTGTCTACCCTTTGTCCATTCACATGTATTTGCCTTTTTAAAACTCTCCCTACTGTCTGCACTGCCTGTAGTTCTTGATATTGGATGTGTGTTGCTAAATGGTCTTAGCTTTATTTAGACCCCATGTGTTAGGTTTATTTAATGTATTTGACCGGCTGGCGACATACATTCAATGTTCTGTTTATTTTTATTTTTTTTCACAAGCAGTGCAGGCACGTCCTGAGAAAGCCTTGTTGCTGTCGGGACGCTAAGCAATGTACAATCAATCAATCAATCCTTTTGAACTACCAGCTGATAGAAGTTTTCTTTAATCTCACATGTTCTTAATCTTAAGTTATGCTGATGACCATTTGAACATCCACTAGAGTCTCCACATTTTTATAATCAAACGTACATTGTAGATGTGTGCCTAGTCCACATCCATAACATTATTGTCTATCGCACAGAGTTTGTTGCATGTTTTGGTTCAGACTGGAGTAACCAAGAGTCTTCGTTAACCCATGGATGCCTTTCCCCCAAATATCACCTAAAGACTGTGTGGCATTTGCAGGAGATGGCTCGACCATGATAATTCAAGAGTTGTGCCAGATTAGCTCGTCAGTTTTGCGTTCTGCATACTATTTATAAAATAGATGGAGAGTCTGATTGGGTTGCAGATGTATGATGCGGGGACAGTGTTGCTTCACCTTCTTATGCATGCAGCCACTGGTACTGTCTCTCTCCGTTGGGTACTTCTCAGATTAGCTTGGCACTATCAGGTGCCAAGCTAATCTGGAATTATGGGCGATCCGTCTCCTGCTGTAGTGCGTTGGGTTGAAATGGGTTATAGATATAACGCAGTATTATCCATGCTGATCATAGTAGTCAAGACTTTTTTTTATACTGATCAAGAAAAGAAACATGAATTTTTTGCCATATCACTTTTCTTCATAAATATGCTTTAATCCGGGTTATTTTGATGTCATTTATTAGAAAATGTTATGAAGAGTGTGTTATGTCCTGTGCAAATAGAATGTTTAGTCTTCAAAATCACACATCGATGACTTATGACGTCATCAGTGACACTACCATCACAGGATATTGAAAGTGAAATGGGGAGCATATGCAGAGGACACAGGTGAAAGACAACCATTGTGCAGTGTCACTAGGGTCCGTGTGCATGAAAATCCGGCCCGTTTGGTCTTGACCTACTTTTCGTTTGTCAAAGGCACCTAAATAATCAACATGACCTACAAACATGAAATCAAAAAGTTCTTTATTTTTAGGTTAGCTGTCATATTTAGCTGATCAAATGGATATGGGTGTGTTCTTTATCTCTGTGTCAGTCACTGGAGCATACAAATTGGTTTGAAAGTAATTCACATTAAATCAAATAAGATTTATTAAGAAAATGATGAGCACAGGAAGTTCCGATTCTCTAATGAATTTTTTAAGTCGAATTTCGTTTGAGGCAGTTAATAACATCAAAAGCAATCCATACAACTTGTGTGTCAAAACATATCACAGGAAACTTGCTTCACAGAGTGTGTCCAGTTTTGCTTATTTTCACCACTAATGAAATCCTGTGTCCTCCAAGGTAGCCATGGGCGATAACTCATCCAATTTTTGGTGTGAAGGTAGCTCAGACAGTAGGCTGGACATCTGAAGTAAGCAACAAATAAAATGTTCTCGTTTTGCTGTCAGGGTGACTCTTTGTTTGGTGGCACACTTGACACTTTTCGCGTTTTTAATGGAAGTCAGTATATATGCGACTGACATTTTTATAATTACCTTACCGATTTTTGATCTCTGTGCGCATGCAGCCACCTGTACTGTTGGCTGCTGGCTGGGTTTGATGCTTACTCATTGTGCTGTGGGGTAAAGCATTAACCCTTTTAGCCCCAGGAACATGCAGCAGGAGCTGGGTTGATCATGATAATTCAAGGGTAGTGCCAGATGAGCTTGGCGCCTTCAGGCGCCAAGCTTATCTGGCACTGCCCTTGAATTATCATGATCAAGCCATCTCCTACAACTGGTACATAGTTGTTAGGCAACACCTCCAAAATTTGAGAAATGGGACCTTGGGGCTAAAAGGGTTAAGCTACATTTTCATAAGCACAAATCTGACGCGAATACGACCTGAACCCTATACAGTGATGCACTTTTCGTTCAGTACTTGTGGAGTATGTGTTTCGATATAAAATGTGCAACATCCGAAGCCACCTTTTGTGGGAACCACTGACATGATGCAAAGATTAGAATGGCATGAGAACATGTGACAGATGACAAGATTTACCCTGTATGAACACATCCGACATCTGAATTTACTCAGTATGAACAAATCCCACATCGGAAAAAAATTGCTCCCCAGAGCGAACCCAAAATCGTGACATGTCTGTTTGGCAATCGGATGCAAAATTTGGCACAGCATTGGACATGGAAACGCGTTACCATTAAAATGATTTGCATTAACTGTTATGTCTCGGATTCTCTTCAGATTCTGATTGTATACATCAGATTTTTGCTTATGGAAAAATAGCTATGGTGACAGTCAAGGGAGTTCATGTCCAGGGTACTTAATTCTTCATCATAATTTTTGCACACATTAGAATTGCATGTATGATGTATTTAAGTTGATTTGTGCAGTTATTGATTTGTGCAGTTATTGTTTTAATTTGCATAGTGTTGTGAAATGCGCATAATTACATGTGTATCTGCATGTGTCCTGGACTGTGATTTTGTACCTTACGGCTTTGAACCATAAGGTTTAAAATACAGAAGAGCACACAGTTATATATACCACTTTGGGACTGAATGAACATGCTACTGCTAGTGTTTCTTGAAAAATCAAAAACTAAACTGTTTAGTACCAGTAGTCCATCAGTTTATTAATTGAATGTTTTTATATAGTGCATCTTGTTTATTACCAGTTTTGCAAAAACATGTGGTAAAGAAGTTTAGCAATATTTTAGGTTATACACTCCATATTACGTTTAGTAATTCCGTGCAACATGTTTAGTGCCTTTAAAGTACCATTGGACAGACCATAATGTCAAAGATAAGTTGCCTGCAGAATTTAACCTTAACAAAAGCAAGAAGTATCATTAATCAGTAATTGACAGTGTTTGAAAAGTAATCATCGTGCAGCTGCACTGTTCAACACCTTGTGCCCCAAGGTATACATTTTCTATTTTGGGAGTGGTCCTTGGCAGACTATTACAGTTCAGGAAATATGGCTTTACCATGATATTTCAAAGGTGGTGCAAGAATAGCTTGGTGCCTATAGGCACCAAGCTATTCTGGCATCACCCATGAACTATCATGGTCAAGCCATATTTTGTAGTGTGCCAGCACTCCAAGGGTTATAGAGTTTGACCCCAAAATGGTATCTGTGATTTGAGACGTACAGGTACCTGGGCTGTGGGGCACTATTGAAAGCTAAAGTTAGAATCAAAATGGAACATTGCAAGTGAAAAGAAAAGGGGAGACTGCCAGTACTAATATTTTAGGAAGGAGTAGATAATAGCACTGTCAGGGGAGAGAAGTGTGCATGATCGACCAGTGATCATAGATCTACTGTGGCCAAAGCACAAAAAAAAAAGAAAGATAGGAAAGAGAGGGGGCGCTA